>ONZH01025241.1:0-26653 GCA_900303285.1 Rhinella marina
GCTCCTCCTGCTCTATAACACACTGCCTGCAGATTACATGGTGACAGGTTCTCTTTATATATAATCTGCTCAGCTCCTCCTGCTCTATAACACACTGCCTGCAGATTACATGGTGACAGGTTCTCTTTATATATAATCTGCTCAGCTCCTCCTGCTCTATAACACACTGCCTGCAGATTACATGGTGACAGGTTCTCTTTATATATAATCTGCTCAGCTCCTCCTGCTCTATAACACACTGCCTGCAGATTACATGGTGACAGGTTCTCTTTATATATATAATCTGCTCAGCTCCTCCTGCTCTATAACACACTGCCTGCAGATTACATGGTGACAGGTTCTCTTTATATATAATCTGCTCAGCTCCTCCTGCTCTATAACACACTGCCTGCAGATTACATGGTGTGACAGGTTCTCTTTATATATAATCTGCTCAGCTCCTCCTGCTCTATAAACACACTGCCTGCAGATTACATGGTGACAGGTTCTCTTTATATATAATCTGCTCAGCTCCTCCTGCTCTATAACACACTGCCTGCAGATTACATGGTGACAGGTTCTCTTTATATATAATCTGCTCAGCTCCTCCTGCTCTATAACACACTGCCTGCAGATTACATGGTGACAGGTTCTCTTTATATATAATCTGCTCAGCTCCTCCTGCTCTATAACACACTGCCTGCAGATTACATGGTGACAGGTTCTCTTTATATATAATCTGCTCAGCTCCTCCTGCTCTATAACACACTGCCTGCAGATTACATGGTGACAGGTTCTCTTTATATATAAATCTGCTCAGCTCCTCCTGCTCTATAACACACACTGCCTGCAGATTACATGGTGACAGGTTCTCTTTATATATATAATCTGCTCAGCTCCTCCTGCTCTATAACACACTGCCTGCAGATTACATGGTGACAGGTTCTCTTTATATATAATCTGCTCAGCTCCTCCTGCTCTATAACACACTGCCTGCAGATTACATGGTGACAGGTTCTCTTTATATATAATCTGCTCAGCTCCTCCTGCTCTATAACACACACTGCCTGCAGATTACATGGTGACAGGTTCTCTTTATATATAATCTGCTCAGCTCCTCCTGCTCTATAACACACTGCCTGCAGATTACATGGTGACAGGTTTCTCTTTATATATAATCTGCTCAGCTCCTCCTGCTCTCTATAACACACTGCCTGCAGATTACACATGGTGACAGGTTCTCTTTTATATATAATCTGCTCAGCTCCTCCTGCTCTATAACACACTGCCTGCAGATTACATGGTGACAGGTTCTCTTTATATATAATCTGCTCAGCTCCTCCTGCTCTATAACACACTGCCTGCAGATTACATGGTGACAGGTTCTCTTTATATATAATCTGCTCAGCTCCTCCTGCTCTATAACACACTGCCT
Organism: Rhinella marina; assembly: GCA_900303285.1. Lineage (NCBI taxonomy): Eukaryota > Metazoa > Chordata > Amphibia > Anura > Bufonidae > Rhinella > Rhinella marina. Next base: position 1,415 of record ONZH01025241.1, read on the forward strand.
GCAGATTACATGGTGACAGGTTCTCTTTATATATAATCTGCTCAGCTCCTCCTGCTCTATAACACACTGCCTGCAGATTACATGGTGACAGGTTCTCTTTATATATAATCTGCTCAGCTCCTCCTGCTCTATAACACACTGCCTGCAGATTACATGGTGACAGGTTCTCTTTATATATATAATCTGCTCAGCTCCTCCTGCTCTATAACACACTGCCTGCAGATTACATGGTGACAGGTTCTCTTTATATATAATCTGCTCAGCTCCTCCTGCTCTATAACACACTGCCTGCAGATTACATGGTGACAGGTTCTCTTTATATATAATCTGCTCAGCTCCTCCTGCTCTATAACACACTGCCTGCAGATTACATGGTGACAGGTTCTCTTTATATATAATCTGCTCAGCTCCTCCTGCTCTATAACACACTGCCTGCAGATTACATGGTGACAGGTTCTCTTATATATATAATCTGCTCAGCTCCTCCTGCTCTATAACACACTGCCTGCAGATTACATGGTGACAGGTTCTCTTTATATATAATCTGCTCAGCTCCTCCTGCTCTATAACACACTGCCTGCAGATTACATGGTGACAGGTTCTCTTTATATATAATCTGCTCAGCTCCTCCTGCTCTATAACACACTGCCTGCAGATTACATGGTGACAGGTTCTCTTATATATAATCTGCTCAGCTCCTCCTGCTCTATAACACACTGCCTGCAGATTACATGGTGACAGGTTCTCTTTATATATAATCTGCTCAGCTCCTCCTGCTCTATAACACACTGCCTGCAGATTACATGGTGACAGGTTCTCTTTATATATAATCTGCTCAGCTCCTCCTGCTCTATAACACACTGCCTGCAGATTACATGGTGACAGGTTCTCTTATATATAATCTGCTCAGCTCCTCCTGCTCTATAACACGCTTAAAAGTCCCCCTCATCAGAACACATACTAGAGGATGACCCCCATGTCTGTAATCACCGCACCGGACCCCGGGGTCTCCAGAGAACATGATGGGAGTTATTACTGGACATAGCAGCCAAAAAGCAGCAGAGATGAAGTGAAATCAGAGGCGATGAATATTCATGAGGGTGCGGTCACATCCTCACATGGCTTCATTATAACAGCTGCGCCCTAGAACACCTGGGAAAGCTGGGTGAGAGCGAGCAACATGGCGCCATTACAGCTGCCAAGGAGCCCAACCCGTCCGGACTCCGGAACCGCAATCTTCAACAGTCCATAGTCATAACTTCTGGAAAAGCTGGGTGACAACCGGTATGATGTGTTACTTCTCTCTGCCTATCAGGGGTTGTCAGGATCCTGAACGGCCTCTTAGTGGGACGGGGGTGTGCCCCTCTGTGTAACCAGGCAGTTTTACCACTCAGGACTGAGGAAAGCTGGGTGGGTAGAGGTAACGGCTGTCATGTGGTTGTCACCCGGCTTTACCCGGAGACGAGGATTAATATTCCTGAGAAATGATCGTATCCGGAAAAAACGAGGAATCCTGAAAAATGTCTCCCCAGAGAGGAAGAGCGATATACACTGTGTACACTATACCTGCCAAAGGAAGCAGAGCCAAGCCTGCGCTACAGAGTCCAACATGAAACAGCAGAGGCTAAGAAGACTGCCGCTACAGGGTCCAACGAGGAACAGCAGAGTGGAGACAAGAGGACAGTGCGCTACAGGGTACAGGGTCAACATGGAACAGCAGAGCCAAGTCCTGCGCTAACAGGGCCCCAACATGGAACAGCAGAGCTAAGACTGCGCTACAGGGTCCAACGAGGAACAGTGGAGCTAAGAGTGCGCTACAGGGTCCAACATGGAACAGCAGAGCCAAGTCTGTGCTACAGGGCCCAACATGGAACAGCAGAGCTAAGACTGCGCTACAGGGTCCAACGAGGAACAGTGGAGCTAAGAGTGCGCTACAGGGTCCAACATGGAACAGCAGAGCCAAGTCTGCGCTACAGGGCCCAACATGGAATAGAAGAGCTAAAACTGCGCTACAGGGTCCAACATGGAATAGAAGAGCTAAAACTGCGCTACAGGGCCCAACATGGAACAGCAGAGCTAAGACTGCGCTACAGGGTCCAACGAGGAACAGTGGAGCTAAGAGTGCGCTACAGGGTCCAACATGGAACAGCAGAGCCAAGTCTGTGCTACAGGGCCCAACATGGAACAGCAGAGCTAAGACTGCGCTACAGTGTCCAACATAGAACAGCAGAGCTGAATCTGCACTACAAGGTCCAACATGGAACAGGAGGGCTGAGCCTGCGCTACAGGGTCCAACATGGAAAAGCAGAGCTAAGACTGCGCTACAGTGTCCAACATGGAAAAGCAGAGCCAAGTCTGCGCTACAGGGTCCAACATGGAACAGCAGAGCTAAGACTGGGCTACAGTGTCCAACATGGAACAGCAGAGCTAAGACTGCGCTACAGTGTCCAACATGGAACAACAGAGCTGAGCCTGAGCTACAGGGTCCAACATGGAACAGCAGAGCTGAGCCTGTGCTATAGGGTCCAACATGGAACAGCAGAGCCAACCCTATAACTATGACCCTGGGGTCAAGAATAAGCAAAATGTGATGATAAAGGGGGTGACTGAGTGCCCCCCAAGCCACCTCCCTGCCCCCATGTGTCGGGGGGAATGATAGCAGTAGGACTATAATATTCATTTCCCCTGATTCAAGTTTTTCGTGCCCAGGTGACTTATGTTTATAGGTGAAGGGAAGCGACAACTACTCTGGACCCAAATATAGACCCAGATCTGGCAGTTGTCACAGTTATTGCTGGAATATGAGGATCATTTGGATCAGTCTATGGGATTCTGGAATTCCATGAACCAGGAAGACCAGGCTGAACAGATAAATTAAATGAGCCTGAGGCTGTAAGAAGGGTGTGTGTGTGGGGGGGTCACGTGGGTCTTCTGGGATCCCCCCCACCCCATCAGCCTGGATTTTGTGTGCACACATCTGAGTATACAGCGCGTGTACATGTCCCGGTCACCGGCGGCGGCCATTCTCCATCTTCACACATTGTAAATGAGCGCAGGGTGTTTGACCAGCTGAGCGATCGCTTTACCCAGATGGAGTAAACAGAGGAGGATAACCCCCAACATGGAGGCAAATACAAAGTATCATCCAAGACAGGCTTAGATCCAGCAGCTCAAAAGACACTATCACACATGATAGATCAGACAGTAGGGATTAGATACAGAGCTCATCAGACAGTATCACACATGATAGGATTAGATACAGAGCTCATCAGACAGTATCACACAGACAGTATCACACATGATAGGATAGGATTAGATACAGAGCTCAGCAGACAGTATCACACAGGATAGGATTAGATACAGAGCTCAGCAGACAGTATCACACAGGATAGGATTAGATACAGAGCTCATCAGACAGTATCACACATGATAGGATTAGATACAGAGCTCAGCAGACAGTATCACACAGGATAGGATTAGATACACAGCTCAGCAGACAGTATCACACAGATAGGATTAGGATTAGATACACAGCTCAGCAGACAGTATCACACAGGATAGGATTAGATACACGGCTCAGCAGACAGTATCACACAGGATAGGATTAGATACACAGCTCAGCAGACAGTATCACACAGGATAGGATTAGATACACAGGTCAGCAGACAGTATCACACAGGATAGGATTGATACAGAGCTCATCAGACAGTATCACACATGATAGGATTAGATACAGAGCTCAGCAGACAGTATCACACAGGATAGGATTAGATACACAGGCTCAGCAGACAGTATCACACAGGATAGGATTAGATACACAGCTCAGCAGACAGTATCACACAGGATAGGATTAGATACACAGGTCAGCAGACAGTATCACACAGGACAGGATTTAGATACACAGGTCAGCAGACAGTATCACACAGGATAGGATTAGATACACAGCTCAGCAGACAGTATCACACAGGACAGGATTAGATACACAGCTCAGCAGACAGTATCACACAGGATAGGATTAGATACACAGCTCAGCAGACAGTATCACACAGGATAGGATTAGATACACAGCTCAGCAGACAGTATCACACAGGATAGGATTAGATACACAGCTCAGCAGACAGTATCACACAGGATAGGATTAGATACACAGCTCAGCAGACAGTATCACACAGGATAGGATTAGATACACAGCTCAGCAGACAGTATCACACAGATACACAGGATTAGGATTAGATACACAGCTCAGCAGACAGTATCACACATGATAGGATTAGATACACAGCTCAGCAGACAGTATCACACATAGTAGGATTAGATACACAGCTCAGCAGACAGTATCCCACATGCTTGGATTAATGGCTCAGCAGCACATGATGGGGGTTGTAGTACAGTGGATTTCCCGCTCTGTAACCTCTGATACGTTTTATTAGGTGGACATAAAGCCCCTCCAGGTGACGACCACCAATAGAGCAGAACGAGCGGCACATCCTGAGCCGGTTTCCTTTACCTCAGGGGATGAAAGGCTCCAGAATAATAGAGTCGCCTCCTCCACCGCCCCCTAGAGGGGAAGACAATGAGATCACAGGAGAAACTCATCCTTATACAGGCCACCTGCCGACACCGGCCCCTGTGCCCTGAGCAGCATACCTTACAATATGGCATCACACAGTGCCCATATAACACCACACCACAGTGCCCATATAATACCATACCATAGTGCCCATATAATACCACACCATAGTGCCCATATAACACCACACCATAGTGCCACCACCATAGTGCCATATAATACCATAGTGCCCATATAATACCACACCATAGTGCCCATATAATACCACACCATAGTGCCCATATAACACCACACCATAGTGCCCATATAACACCACACCATAGTGGCCCATATAACACCACCATAGTGCCATATATACACCATAGTGCCCATATAATACACATACCAGTGCCCATATAATACCACACCATAGTGCCATATAACATACCATAGTGCCCATATAATACCACACCATAGTGCCCATATAACACCACACCAATAGTGCCCCATATAACACCACAACCATATAGTGCCCATATAATACACACCCATAGTGCCCATTAACACCTACCATACCATAGTGCCCATATAATACCACACCATAGTGCCCATATAACACCACACCATAGTGCCCATATAATACCACACCATAGTGCCCATATAAACCACACATAGTGCCCATATAATACACACACCATAGTGCCCATATAAATACACCACACCATAGTGCCCATATAATAGTGCCCATATAACACCACACCATTATAATAATACAATACCACAGTGCCCATATAATACCACACCATAGTGCCCATATAACCACCATAGTGCCCATATAATGCCATAGTGCCCATATAATACCATACCATAGTGCCATAGTGCCCATATAAGCCCATATAATACCACACCATAGTGCCCATATAATACCACACATACCATAGTGCCCATATAATACCACACCATATATAGTGCCCATATAACACCCACACCATATAGTGCCCATATAATACCACACCATAGTGCCCATATAACACCATAGTGCCATATATCCATAGTGCCCATATAATACCACACCATAGTGCCCATATAACACCACACATAGTGCCCATATAACAACCATACCATAGTGCCATATAACCATATAACACCACACCATAGTGCCCATATAATACATAGTGCCACATACACACCATACCATGTGCCCATATAATACAATACCACAGTGCCCATATAATACCACACCATAGTGCCCATATAACACCACACCATAGTGCCCATATATATACAATACCACAGTGCCCATATAACACCACACCATAGTGCCCATAGTGCCCATATAATACCCACATAGTGCCATAGTGCCCATATAATACCATACCATAGTGCCAAATATAATACCACACCATAGTGCCCATATAATACCATACTGCCCACCACACCATAGTGCCCATATAATCACCACACCATATAGTGCCCCATATAATACCACACCATAGTGCCCATATAACACCACACCATAGTGCCCATATAATCACCACACCACAGTGCCCATATAATACCATACCATAGTGCCCATATAATACCACACCATAGTGCCCATATAACACCACACCATAGTGCCCATATAATACCACACCATAGTGCCCATATAACACCACACCACACCATAGTGCCCATATAACACCACACCATAGTGCCCATATAATATACCACACCATAGTGCCCATATAACCACACCATAGTGCCCATATAATACCACACCATAGTGCCCATATAATACCACACCATAAGTGCCCATATAATACACCCATAGTGCCCATATAACACCACACCACAGTGCCCATATAATACCATACCATAGTGCCCATATAATACCACACCATAGTGCCCATATACACCACAGTGCCATAGTGCCCATATAACACCACACCACAGTGCCCATATAATACCATACCATAGTGCCCCACCATAATAACACACCAATAGTGCCCATATAACACCACACCATACCCATAGTGCCCATATAATGCCACACCATATAACCTTAGTGCCCATATAATGCCAACACCATAGTGCCCATATAATACCCAACACCATAGTGCCCATATATACCACATAGTGCCCATATAATACCACACCATAGTGCCCATATAATACCACACCATAGTGCCCATATAATACCACAGTGCCCATATAACACCACACCATAGTGCCCATATAATGCCACACCTTAGTGCCCATATAATACACACCATAAACCACACCATAGTGCCCATCTAATACCACACCATAGTGCCCATATAATGCTACACCATAGTGCCCATATAATACCACACCATATGCCCACACCATAGTGCCCATATAATACCACACCATAGTGCCCATATTGTACCACTACACCATAGTGCCCATATAATACCACACCATATATATTCTATATATTTATTGTATGCACGTATATAGCGCCGTTATATTCTATATATTTATTGTATGCACGTATATAGCGGTTATATTCTATATATTTATTGTATGCACGTATATAGCGGTTATATCTATATATTTATTGTATGCACGTATATAGCGCCGTTATATTCTATATATTTATTGTATGCACGTATATAGCGCCGTTATATTCTATATATTTTATGTATGCACGTATATAGCGCCGTTATATTCTATATATTTATTGTATGCACGTATATAGCGGTTATATTCTATATATTTATTGTATGCACGTATATAGTGGTTATATTCTATATATTTATTGTATGCACGTATATAGCGCCGTTATATTCTATATATTTATTGTATGCACGTATATAGCGCCGTTATATTCTATATATTTATTGTATGCACGTATATAGCGCCTATATATTCACGTATATAGCGGTTTATTGTATGCACGTATATAGCGTATAGTATTTATTGTAATGCGTATATGGCGTTATATTCTATATTATTGTATGCACGTATATAGCGCCGTATATTCTATATTTTATTGTATGCACGTTATATTATATTCTATATATTTATTGTAATGCACGTATATATATTATATTTATTGTATGCGTATATAGCCGTCATATTCTATATATTTATTGTATGCACGTATATAGCGCCGTTATATTCTATATATTTATTGTATGCACGTATATAGCGCCGTCATATTCTATATATTTATTGTATGCACGTATATAGCGCCGTTATATTCTATATATTTATTGTATGCACGTATATAGCGCCGTCATATTCTATATATTTATTGTATGCACGTATATAGCGCCGTTATATATTCTATATATTTATTGTATGCACGTATATAGCGCCGTTATATTCTATATATTTATTGTATGCACGTATATAGCGCCGTCATATTCTATATATTTATTGTATGCACGTATATAGCGCTTATTTCCATACATATTCTATATATTTATTGTATGCACGTATATAGCGCCGTTATATTCTATATATTTATTGTATGCACGTATATAGCCGCCGTTATATTCTATATATTTATTGTATGCACGTTATATAGCGCCCGTCATATTCTATATATTTATTGTATGCACGTATATAGCGCGTTATATTCTATATATTTATTGTATGCACGTATATAGCGCCGTTATATATAGTATGCACGTATATAGCGCCGTTATATTCTATATTTATTGTATGCATATAGCGCCGTATATTATATTTATTGTATGCACGTATAGCGCCGTATATTCTATATATTTTTGTATGCGCTATATATTTATTGTATGCGCGCCGTTATATTCTATATATTTATTGTATGCACGTATATAGCGCCGTTATATTCTATATATTTATTGTATGCACGTAATATAGCGCCGTTATATTCTATATATTTATTGTATGCACGTATATAGCACCGTCATATTCTATATATTTATTGTATGCACGTATATAGCGCCGTTATATTCTATATATTTATTGTATGCACGTATATAGCGCCGTTATATTCTATATATTTATTGTATGCACGTATATAGCGCCGTCATATTCTATATATTTATTGTATGCACGTATATAGCGCCGTTATATTCTATATATTTATTGTATGCACGTATATAGCGCCGTTATATTCTATATATTTATTGTATGCACGTATATAGCGCCGTTATATTCTATATATATATATTATTTATGTATGCACGTATATAGCGCCGTTATATTCTATATATTTATTGTATGCACGTATATAGCGGTTATATTCTATATATTTATTGTATGCACGTATATAGTGGTTATATTCTATATATTTATTGTATGCACGTATATAGCGCCGTCATATTCTATATATTTATTGTATGCACGTATATAGTGGTTATATTCTATATATTTATTGTATGCACGTATATAGCGCCGTTATATTCCGCAGCGCTTTACAGACATGAAAAACATCTCGCAGAAATCCAGCGCCTCCTCCTCCTCTCTATAACATCCCCACAAATCTCCTCCCTGTCCTGATAGTTTGTTACAATGTATCAGTGCAGATAACATGTATCAGTCTGGAGCCCAGGATGTTTACATCACACAGCATTGTCTAGACTGGACACAACTGTAACAAACCCTCAGCTGTGAGAAGAAAGAGTTAAGGGAAGGCTCATCCATAAGTAAGGATAGAAACACAAGGTCTGATAGAAAGTTGCAGAACTTTAGATTCTACATGGATAAAGCTTTATTTACATGGGACTGCAGATGGCGGTTTGTACCAGGAGAGCCTCATGAAGGGGAAAGGGGGGGGTGTTAATACTTCTGAACGGTATCAGTCACATCTGACCTTGTTCTGCTCTGTTTGCTGTTTGCACAGACAATACTATAGGAACGACCTGGGGGGGAGGGGGGGTCCCGGCGGCATGGCAGGGGTTAACTGCAGGCAGGGCTGGGGGGTTTACAGGGAGTTAAGAGCCATTGTCTCCTGTTCTCCTGCTCACTCCACCCAGAACCTGCCCCCTCCATCATCATCACCCTCATCATCCTGCAAAGTTCTGCCTCTTTTTTAGGCTCCTGCTCCCCTCCCCTCCCCTCTGCTGCATTCCCTTCTTTCATGTCCTGATGGTAAGAAGGCTCAGGAGGCATCGCTCACACTGGCAGCGCCCGGCAGTGCCCTTCTTCTGATACATTGTTGCACTATGTGGAAGGACTGATACAAAATCTCAAGGAGTTATAGAGAAGTAGAGTCGTGTGGCCCCTGGATCTGGCCCCCAGCTGTTGCCATCTGTCTGGACTGACCATGAGGACCCTCCTGACGCTCTCCCTGCTGCTCATCTCCAAGGTGGGACCTCTCTCCGTTACTTTGTTTGCTTTCTTTGTTACTCGCCCGGCAGTGAAGGGGTTACTGGGGGATGAATGACCTCATACTAACTGCAGTGTTTGATGTACCAGGTTCTAGTCAGAGTTATTTCGCCTTCTCTGGGACTACAACTCTCAGTGTGGGCGGCCAGGTTGGCTCAGGGTTGCATGCTGAGAGTTGTAGTTCCACAGAAGCCTCATCTATGTGAACTCTCCTAGTGTGATTAGGCGGGCGCAGTCCCCCAATTCTGTGACTCATACTCGCCCTACAGTCTGGAACTTTGGGGAGTCACGGTCGCCCTTTAGTCTGGATCTTTGGGGAGTCTCGGTCGCCCTTTAGTCTGGATCTTTGGGGAGTCTCGGTCGCCCTTTAGTCTGGATCTTTGGGGAGTCTCGGTCGCCCTTTAGTCTGGATCTTTGGGGAGTCTCGGTCGCCCTTTAGTCCTGGATCTTTGGAGAGTCTCGGTCGCTCTTATCTGGATCTTTGGGGAGTCATGGTCGCCTTTAGTCTGGATCTTGGGGAGTCACGGTCGCCCTTTAGTCTGGATCTTGGGGGGGGTGACGGTCGCCCTTTAGTCTGGATCTTTGGGGAGTCACGGTCGCCCTTTAGTCTGGATCTTTGGGGCGTCACGGTCGCCCTTTAGTCTGGATCTTTGGAGAGTCTCGGTCGATCTTTGGGGAGTCTCGGTCGCCCTTTAGTCTGGATCTTTGGGGAGTCCTCGGTCCGCCCTTTAGTCTGGATCTTTGGGGAGTCTCGGTCGCCCTTTAGTCCTGGATCTTTGGAGAGTCTCGGTCGCCCTTTAGTCTGGATCTTTGGGGAGTCTCGGTCGCCCTTTAGTCTGGATCTTTGGGGAGTCACGGTCGCCCTTTAGTCTGGATCTTTGGGGAGTCACGGTCGCCCTTTAGTCTGGATCTTTGGGGAGTCACAGTCGCCCTTTAGTCTGGATCTTTGGGGAGTCACAAGTCGCCCTTTAGTCTGGAACTTTGGGTGAATCGCAGTCGCCCTTTAGGTCAGGAACTTTGGGGAGTCGCGGTCGCCCTTTAGTCTGGATCTTTGGGGAGTCGCAGTCGCCCTTTAGTCTGGATCTTTGGGGAGTCACGGTCGCCCTTTAGTCTGGATCTTTGGGGAGTCACGGTCGCCCTTTAGTCTGGATCTTTGGGGAGTCACAGTCGCCCTTTAGTCTGGATCTTTGGGGAGTCACGGTCGCCCTTTTAGTCTGGATCTTTGGGAGTCTCGGTCGCCCTTTAGTCTGGATCTTTGGGGAGTCACGGTCGCCCTTTAGTCTGGATCTTTGGGGAGTCACGGTCGCCCTTTAGTCTGGATCTTTGGGGAGTCACGGTCGCCCTTTAGTCTGGATCTTTGGGGAGTCACGGTCGCCCTTTAGTCTGGATCTTTCGGGAGTCACGGTCGCCCTTTAGTCTGGATCTTTGGGGAGTCACGGTCGCCCCCTTTAGTCTGGATCTTTGGGGGAGTCACGGTCGCCCTTTAGTCTGGATCTTTGGGGAGTCACGGTCGCCCTTTAGTCTGGATCTTTGGGGAGTCACGGTCGCCCTTTAGTCTGGATCTTTGGGGAGTCACGGTCGCCCTTTAGTCTGGATCTTTGGGGAGTCACGGTCGCCCTTTAGTCTGGATCTTTGGTGAGTCGCAGTCGCCCTTTAGTCTGGATCTTTGGGGAGTCTCGGTCGCCCTTTAGTCTGGATCTTTGGGGAGTCACAGTCGCCCTTTAGTCTAGATTAGCTACAGTTCCACTGTTACACCCCAAAGTGGGCGACTTTTGCAGTATGATCTCCATCTGTGAGAAATCGTCTCTTTCAGGGTTAGATGTGGCCCTAGACACAGGAGCTTACACTCTAATATCTTCTATCACTCGCAGCAGACTGAGCGCTGCCATGTGACAGTATCCATTGAGGGCACTTTTACTTTTGCACGGTCGTCCCGGTACCAGTAGCGCTCGGTGCCAACATGTTCAGGGCACGTAAACCTCTTCCCGGCGGGACATCGGCGGCCGGATGATAAAATGGCTGCCACCAGCGAGACGTCAGGAGACAAAGATGCGATGAAAGACGGGAACTTCTTGTAGGGACCTGCCCGGCACTGTCCCTGCAGCCGCCCTCAAGCCTCGCTGACTGATGTTCGGAGCACTCGGCGGCGACACACGGCACCCGAACATTAAGCCATCCTTAACCCTTCCTTCACTGTCTCTGCCCGCCGGTTACATATCTGGGGGGGGGGGGGTGATATATAAAATTGTCGCCGTTTGTAGAAATGCAGTTTGCGATGGTTTTCATTGATTGGCGACATCTGCTTTATCAGAGACGGGAGGTTAACCCCCCGAGTGTTACATTGTTACATTTTATTTGGCAGCTGATCATGATCTCCTAATGGGCGGTTACAGCGAGGGCGGAGCTACGTGGCGACTTTTGTTGTGCATCTTTTGCGCCGTGGTAAGGTACGCCGTGTGGTTTCATCAGATTTTAGCGCAATCTTGTAAGGACAGAGAATGATTTGTGACAGTCTTATGTTTGTAGAAGTTGTCACCCAGCTTTCCCAGAAGCAGAGTGATTTTTGGGGGCACCCCCCCCCTGTTCCGGGCACGCTCCCAGGTTTCAGCCCTCGACGCGGTGTTGGGTGTAATGGGCCGTAGATCCGCACCAGGATTTCTCTTGTTAACACATTATTTGTTCGCTGATGTTGGACGATTTCCAGACTTCGCTGCCGGTGAATGACCCCCATCCCCCTGGTATCAGCGTCGCCCTGCACAGCTCAGGTCTGAAGAAGGGCCAGTTCCAGAAGTTACCCCTGAGGGCGTTCCCCTGGTGCCTATGACAATTCTTCCTGCCCAGCACAGCTATGGGTAGATTATCCGCCCGCTGCACAGATCTCTGCTTGCTGTCAGTGAATAGGAACATTGTTATTTACTTCCAGCAACCGAAATCCTGAAAGGTTTGTTACAATTGTATCCAGTCCGGGCAATCCTCTGTGAGTTACCCATCCTACATTATACCTGCGCTGATACATTGTTACAGACTGGACAGAAGAGAGACGCTGAATACAATTGTAACAAACCCTCAGCTGTGAGAAGTATCAGATCTGGATGGGGTGAATGTTCGGGGAAGGATAAGCGGCTGGCAGGCATCACTTATCTCCAGAATGGGCGCCGTCTGATGAAGCCCCCACTTCTTCCGCTTCCCCACAACTTTGGGGCTCATTTACTAATCCCGTCTAATATTACGAGGCGGAGGCAGAAGGTGCGCCAAATGAATCTTAGCGTCGCACGTCCACATGAATCCGTCTCCCTTTATTTCACCGCCTCTTGGTTTGCTTTATTTACACCAATATTTTATACTGGCGCGTTTTACGAATCTGACCACGCCCTCTTTTCTAGACGCCTTATAAACGTTTCTGGTGAGACGCAAAAAAAAAAAAGCCTAAAACCCGTAATAAATGCAGCGCGCACAAATAACAGGATTAGGAAATCGGCGTCAATGCTTCATGTTTACAACAATGTTGCGATGTCTTCGGTTACATTGTAGCGAGTCGCGCGGCTTCTATTCTTTTGTGTCACTTTTCCCCCCCATAAGAAGGTCTCGTCTGTTGCGCAATCACGGACCCCGCAGCGTCCACATAGCGGAGGGGGTTGCGCAACCTATTCAAGCTTCACGCAGCCTTAAAGGGGATGCTCGTTTTTTGTACACTGTACACAGTTGCGCCATTTTTCGTGTCTTTTTTGTTAATCTCCGCAGTGCAGCAGTTATGGCGGTCATTATAGTACTTTTTGTCATAGCGCTATGGTTTGTTTTTTTTCGTATTCCCCCTCCGGCCGTGGCGTTCACCCTGGATGTGTGTTAGGAGCCGGCGCTGTCAGTAAATAGACGTATCTGAGCCGGAGGAGGGGCGGCGCGGCGGCTGAACGGGCCCTTTCAGCAGAGAGAAGCGTCTCATTCATCCCCCTGAACGCGGCTTCTCGGCCTCAGTAATTAAGCGGTCAGAGCTTAGAGAAACCACATTTACTCTGCCGGTTCCTGGGAAGATAATTGGCCGGCCGCGCGGCGGGGGGCACCGGGGGCATGCGCTGGGAATGCAAACGATACAATTAGTGAAATGGCAACTTCATAGGTGATGACCGAGGGGCATAAGTCAGTGAAATGCGTTGGGTGAGGTAAAGCTGGATCCTGCCCATAGACTTGCACTGCAGCAAAGCGAAAATTGCCCAACACTGTGAAGCAGGGCCGCATGACGAGAGGGGTGCGGATGCTGAAGGGTTAACAGGGCGCTATGGCTGTCGGAGCGTTTTACCTGCCCGGTGAGGGGGAGCGGCCGGGATGATTGTTATTGTCTGGATCCGCGTCCTCGTCTGTTACTTTCTTCGACTCTGCCATCTTGCGGTGTCGCAATCCGTGACTCATCATCGCGGCCTCACGTGTTTATCCCCAGGACCTGTGGCTTCGCGCCGGTGACATGAAGGCGCGTCTGTCGGGCTTTTCCAAATTTAATTCAGAAATCGCTGCCGCTGAGAGGCGGCTCCTAAACGCGTCGGGGTGTAAGGGGGATACGCAATGGGCGTTGTATCGTGCCGCCATATTGTACGGAGGGCACGCATCTGTAGGTGGCCACGCAGTTTAAAAACTGACGCAGTTTGAGCCTCGTACCTCCCGGATCATGTCCATGAGCCGGGGCTAGGGGTGTCCTGAGCCTGCACCAGCAGGGGGCGCACCTCGATTCTGGCTCTGGATTGCTAGGACCCCTGTAACAGACTGGCACAGCTGCGTGGAGGAATGGCCGCCCCACCCTCTGGCGATCTGTCATGGTGCGGAGCACAGGTGTGGAGCTGCCCCCCTAATCCCCCTAAATGTGGGGGCAGCAGACCACGGTTTGGTCACGGCTGTCAGGAGAAGACTGTGACCTACTGGTGGTCGGGATCATGTGATCGTCGGTGTCCGCCATGATGGCGCCTGTAAGATCTCTGATGCTGTGAAGTGAATGAAAATGGTTACAAAAACTCTGTCAAAGCTAGCTGACAACCGATGACCATTATAAGTCCATTTCTGGTCCACATGGGTTGTCGCCGTTCTCTGAATGGCGCGTCTTCCTACTTGACAGATCAGGGTTGCAGAACCCAGTGAATGCAGGTGTTGTTGGGTTTTTGGGGTTCACCCCTCCCCCCCCCAGTCCCCTTCTGCCTGCAGGGCGTCCTCTGATGTCTCCAGATGCTGCGTTCTCCCTGGGGAGTCGGCTGCGTCCTCACCAAATATGGAGCTGGTTGTGTGTAATCCGATCGGCGGCCTAATGAGAACAAGACCCCGAGTGGGGAGGATTCCCGAATGTGTCCATTAACCCTTCGCAGCCTGGTGACCGCACGACGAGGGGGGTGCAGATTCTCCTCTGTACTCAGGGCGCCATTTAAAGGTGCAGTAGATTTGGGGTTAATGCCCACGTTGGGTGCAGCGCCCTCTGCCTCCCTGCACCCCAATGTGGCCCACGGCTAACGTGGCAAGGACGCCCCTCCATTAGATGACTGGACCGGAGCTCCTCTATCTGGTACATGACTCACAGATCTGACCCAGCAGAGGGCGACGCTGAGCCCAGGACACACAGGAGAGGTGCCCCGCCCTGAGGCCTGACAGGGACACAATCGGGATAAGATTACAGGATTTTAGTAAATTTTATTCTACAGACGTCTTCGTCATGTGACTCGTGGACAGTCCCTGCACCGGTCCTGTTAGTATCCGCCCTGAGTGGAGCTGCCCTTTAAGAACAAGGCTGCGCTGTGTGCCCCTCGCTGCGGCCGGCGCCGGCTGTTTGTTCAGCTCCGGTCCCAATTAAATAAACTACATGCAACCCACAGACTGGCACCTCGCCACCCGCCCAACCTGCCAGGGGCACCAGTACCCGCAGACACACGGGCCACTGTGCAAACACCCTGCCCCCAAGAGCTGACACTCTAATGTATGTGAGGGGTACTAATACTGCTGTGTATATACCGGAGTGACACAGGAGTATCACAGGTCAGAGGACTAGATACACAGCTCAGCAGACAGTATCACACAGGAGAGGATTAGATACACAGCTCAGCAGACAGTATCACACAGGATAGGATTAGATACACAGCTCAGCAGACAGTATCACACAGGAGAGGATTAGATACACAGCTCAGCAGACAGTATCACACAGGATAGGATTAGATACACAGCTCAGCAGACAGTATCACACAGGAGAGGATTAGATACACAGCACAGCAGACAGTATCACACAGGATAGGATTAGATACACAGCTCAGCAGACAGTATCACACATGATAGGATTAGATACACAGCTCAGCAGACAGTATCACACATGATAGGATTAGATACACAGCTCAGCAGACAGTATCACACACGATAGGACTAGATACACAGCTCAGCAGACAGTATCACACATGATAGGATTAGATACACAGCACAGCAGACAGTATCACACAGGATAGGATTAGATACACAGCTCAGCAGACAGTATCACACATGATAGGATAGATCACAGCTCAGCAACAGTATACACAGGATAGGATTAGATACACAGCTCAGCAGACAGTATCACACATGATAGGATTAGATACACAGCTCAAGCAGACAGTATCACACATGATAGGATTAGATACACAGCTCAGGCAGACAGTATCACACACGTAGGATAGATACACAGCTCAGCAGACAGTATACACATGATAGGATAGATACACAGCACAGAACAGTATCACACATGATAGGATTAGATACACAGCTCAGCAGACAGTATCACACAGGATAGGATTAGATACACAGCTCAGCAGACAGTATCACACAGGATAGGATTAGATACACAGCTCAGCAGACAGTATCACACAGGATAGGATTAGGTACACAGGTCAGTAGGCAGTATCACATATGATGGGATTAGATAGGATCCAGTAACATTACATGATGGGGGGTGTAGTGCTTCTTTAGTAACAGTACATGATGGGGGATGTAGTGCTTCTTTAGTAACAGTACATGATGGGGGGTGTAGTGCTTCTTTAGTAACAGTACATGATGGGGGATGTAGTGCTTCTTTTAGTAACAGTACATGATGGGGGGTGTAGTGCTTCTTTAGTAACAGTACATGATGGGGGATGTAGTGCTTCTTTAGTAACAGTACATGATGGGGGGTGTAGTGCTTCTTTAGTAACAGTACATGATGGGGGGTGTAGTGCTTCTTTCAGCCAGTATCACACTTCAGAGGCTTAGATACCTCACTGATTACAGGACATGAGTTTTGATGTGTAAATTGGGGGCAGGAAGTTGTCAGGATGTCGCCCCCTTTTATCTTGTCTCAGCCTCAGGGGGTCATAAACTTAAAAGACCCTTCAGTGTGTATATAAGGGAAGGTGTTATATCCCCCCCAGGGGGTTTCTGTGGGGGAGGGGAGGCTGAAACTGAGGAGTCTCAGGTCCCAGGACTTCACATACTCTTGTCTGACTGTGAACTTTCAGGAGGGGGGCAGATTAACCTCTTCAGTGCTGCAGAGTATGAGTATACACCAATCCTGACCAGAGCAGAGCACAAATGACAGGAGCCCCCGGTGGTCATGGCTGGTACTGTGGGTGAATTTCACCATTTCTTACAGGGCTCCCCCGTGTTCTGGGCGACCCCCGGTGCCCACTGCAAAAAATATACACGCCCTTTCAATTAATATGGTGCCGTTTACAAGTGTCTTTGAATTTAGTTTTATCTTTAAGGGAGAGGCACCAACAGATGTAGCAGAGCTGAGTTTGTTTATGCCTTATCCTAACAATGCAGCTTTAAAGGGCCAGTGAATAATTTATTAGCCCCTGGATGGCTGCCCTTCATGTGGGGTGGGGTCACTTTTTAAGTGACTCCTGATGTCAGCTGTTTGCTGTGCTGGGGGTTAGATTGCAAGCTCTGCAGGTTCAGGGGCTGCACCTTCTAACTTCTTGTCTCCATTCCTTGCAGGTGGCTGTGGGGGACACGTGTCAGAGCGGTCGGTATACACAGTCCGGGGGGTGCTGCTCCCTCTGCCCCCCGGGTTATGGGGTGTCCGTCCCCTGCGGAGAATCGGATACGGTGTGCGAGCCGTGCAGAGAAAGTAAGTGACGTCTCCGGTCAGGAATCTGGGAAAGCTGGGTGACGCCCCCTGCAGCAGATCTAGTGTCTATCAGGTTGTAGGAAAGATGGGTGACACCCCCTGCAGCAGCTCTAGTGTCTATCAGGTTGTAGGAAAGCTGGGTGACACCCCCTGCAGCAGCTCTAGTGTCTATCAGGTTGTAGGAAAGATGGGTGACGCCCCCTGCAGCAGCTCTAGTGTCTATCAGGTTGTAGTAAAGATGGGTGACACCCCCTGCAGCAGCTCTAGTGTCTATCAGGTTGTTAGGACAGCTGGGTGACACCCCCTGCAGCAGCTCTAGTGTCTATCAGGTTGTAGTAAGATGGGTGACACCTCCTGCAGCAGCTCTAGTGTCTATCAGGTTGTAGTAAAAGCTGAGTGACACCTCCTGCAGCAGCTCTAGTGTCTATTCAGGTTGTAGGACAGCAGGGTGACACCCCCTGCAGCAGCTCTAGTACCTATCAGGTTGTAGTAAAGCTGAGTGACACCTCCTGCAGCAGCTCTAGTGTCTATCAGGTTGTAGGAAAGCTGGGTGACACCCCCTGCAGCAGCTCTAGTGCCTATCAGGTTGTAGGAAAGCTGGGTGACACCCCCTGCAGCAGGTCTAGTGTCCTATCAGGTTGTAGGAAAGCTGGGTGACACCTCCTGCAGCAGCTCTGTCTATCAGGTTGTAGGAAAGCTGGGTGACACCCCCTGCAGCAGCTCTAGTGCCTATCAGGCTGTAAGAAAGCTGGGTGACACCCCCTGTAGCAGCTGTAGTGTCTATCAGGCTGTAAGAAAGCTGGGTGACACTCGAAGTGGCAGATATAGTGCCACACAGCTGTTGCCACCCAGATCTGCCTGGATGATGACTGTAATTGCTCCGGTGGCTTCTGACCATTGGTCTGCCACCACACTTGGTATCAGGTTGGTCACCCAGCTTTCCTGGAGTCCAGAAAGTTGTGCTGTAATATTAAAATGAACGCTTCTGTCTTTGCAGATTCCACCTTCTCCGATGTGTCCAGTGCCACTGCGGGGTGCCAGCCCTGCTCCAGCTGCCAGGGTGCCATGCAGTCAGTGCACTCCACCTGCACTCCCACACAAGACACCGCCTGCCACTGTCCTGACGGCCACTACCTCAGTGACGGCGTCTGCCTCGCCTGCCAGGTGTGCTCCAAAGGCCATGGCGCTAAGACGCCCTGCAGCCGCACCGAGAACACAGAGTGCCAGCTCTGCCCGCCGGGCTTCTACTCAGAGGTGAGAGCAGGTGTCCCCTGCTGCTGCGGACCCAGTGCTGGAGAGGAGGTCACAGACGCGGGGACTAGCACGCCTTGTACATAGGAGCAGTATTATAGTAGTTATATTCTTGTACATAGGAGCAGTATTATAGTAGTTTATATTCTTGTACATAGGAGCAGTATTATAGTAGTTATATTCTTGTACATAGGAGCAGTATTTATAGTAGTTATATTCTTGTACATAGGAGCAGTATTATAGTAGTTATATTCTTGTACATAGGAGCAGTATTATAGTAGTTATATTCTTGTACATAGGAGCAGTAGGAGCAGTATTATAGTAGTTATATTCTTGTACATAGGAGGCAGTATTATAGTAGTTATATTCTTGTACATAGGAGGCAGTATTATAGTAGTTATATTCTTGTACATAGGAGCAGTATTATAGTAGTTATATTTCTTGTACATAGGAGGTAGTATTATAGTAGTTATATTCTTGTACATAGGAGCAGTATTTATAGTAGTTATATTCTTGTACATAGGAGCAGTATTATAGTAGTTATATTCTTGTACATAGGAGCAGTATTATAGTAGTTATATTCTTGTACATAGGAGCAGTATTATAGTAGTTATATTCTTGTACATAGGAGCAGTATTATAGTAGTTATATTCTTGTACATAGGAGCAGTATTATAGTAGTTATATTCTTGTACATAGGAGCAGTATTATAGTAGTTATATTCTTGTACATAGGAGCAGTATTATAGTAGTTATATTCTTGTACATAGGAGCAGTATTATAGTAGTTATATTCTTGTACATAGGAGCAGTATTATAGTAGTTATATTCTTGTACATAGGAGCAGTATTATAGTAGTTATATTCTTTGTACATAGGAGCAGTATTATAGTAGTTATATTCTTGTACATAGGAGCAGTATTATAGTAGTTATATTCTTGTACATAGGAGCAGTATTATAGTAGTTATATTCTTGTACATAGGAGCAGTATTATAGTAGTTTATATTCTTGTACATAGGAGCAGTATTATAGTAGTTATATTCTTGTACATAGGAGCAGTATTATAGTAGTTAGTTTATATTCTTGTACATAGGAGGCAGTATTATAGTAGTTATATTCTTGTACATAGGAGCAGTATTATAGTAGTTATATTCTTGTACATAGGAGCAGTATTTATAGTAGTTATATTCTTGTACATAGGAGCAGTATTATAGTAGTTATATTCTTGTACATAGGAGCAGTATTATAGTAGTTATATTCTTGTACATAGGAAGCAGTATTATAGTAGTTATATTCTTGTACATAGGAGCAGTATTATAGTAGTTTATATTCTTGTACATAGGAGCAGTATTATAGTAGTTATAT
This sequence comes from Rhinella marina, assembly GCA_900303285.1. Lineage (NCBI taxonomy): Eukaryota > Metazoa > Chordata > Amphibia > Anura > Bufonidae > Rhinella > Rhinella marina. The sequence continues at coordinate 21,994 of ONZH01025241.1, forward strand.
TCTTGTACATAGGAGCAGTATTATTATAGTAGTTTATATTCTTGTACATAGGAGGCAGTATTATAGTAGTTATATTCTTGTACATAGGAGCAGTATTATAGTAGTTTATATTCTTGTACATAGGAGCAGTATTTATAGTAGTTATATTCTTGTACATAGGAGCAGTATTATAGTAGTTATATTCTTGTACATAGGAGCAGTATTATAGTAGTTATATTCTTGTACATAGGAGCAGTATTATAGTAGTTATATTCTTGTACATAGGAGCAGTATTATAGTAGTTATATTCTTGTACATAGGAGCAGTATTATAGTAGTTATATTCTTGTACATAGGAGCAGTATTATAGTAGTTATATTCTTGTACATAGGAGCAGTATTATAGTAGTTATATTCTTGTACATAGGAGGCAGTATTATAGTAGTTTATATTCTTGTACATAGGAGCAGTATTATAGTAGTTATATTCTTGTACATAGGAGCAGTATTATAGTAGTTATATTCTTGTACATAGGAGGCAGTATTATAGTAGTTATATTCTTGTACATAGGAGCAGTATTATAGTAGTTATATTCTTGTACATAGGAGCAGTATTATAGTAGTTATATTCTTGTACATAGGAGCAGTATTATAGTAGTTATATTCTTGTACATAGGAGCAGTATTATAGTAGTTATATTCTTGTACATAGGAGCAGTATTATAGTAGTTATATTCTTGTACATAGGAGCAGTATTATAGTAGTTATATTCTTGTACATAGGAGGCAGTATTATAGTAGTTATATTCTTGTACATAGGAGCAGTATTATAGTAGTTATATTCTTGTACATAGGAGCAGTATTTATAGTAGTTATATTCTTGTACATAGGAGGCAGTAGTATTATAGTAGTTATATTCTTGTACATAGGAGCAGTATTATAGTAGTAGTTATATTCTTGTACATAGGAGCAGTATTATAGTAGTTATATTCTTTGTACATAGGAGCAGTATTATAGTAGTTATATTCTTGTACATAGGAGGAAGTATTATAGTAGTATTATAGTACAAGTATCCAGAGGAAGGCAAAAAATGTGAGGTAGAAGCCAGTTTTCCCACTTTAGGGAAAAAAATTCCTTCCCGACTCCAATCAGGCATCAGAATAACTCCCTGGATCAACGACCCCTCTCTAGTAACTATAACCTGTAATATTATTACCCTCCAGAAATACATCCAGGCCCCTCCTGAACTCTTTATAGTGAACTTACCATCACCACCTCCTCAGGCAGAGAGTTCCATAGTCTCACTGCTCTTACCGTAAAGAATCCTCTTCTATGTTTGTGTACAAACCTTCTTTCCTCCAGACGCAGAGGATGTCCCCTCGTCACAGTCACAGTCCTGGGGATAAATAGATGATGGGAGAGATCTCTGTACTGACCCCTGATATATTTATACATAGTTATTAGATCTCCCCTCAGTCGTTCCCTAATTTTGATAATCTTTCTGGGTACTGTAGTCCACCCATTCCAGTTATTACTTTAGTTGCCCTCCTCTGAACCCTCTCCAGCTCTGCTATGTCTGCCTTGTTCACAGGAGCCCAGAACTGTACACAGTCTCCATGTGTGGTCTGACTAGTGATGTGTAAAGTGGCAGGACTATGTTCTCATCACGGGCATCTATGCCTCTTTTGATGCAGCCCATTATCTTATTGGCCTTGGCAGCAGCTGTCTGACACTGGTTTCTGCAGCTTAGATTTCTGTTCACTAAAATTCCTAGTCCTTTTCTATGTCAGAGTTACCCAATATTTTACCATTTAGTATGTACTGGTGACTTGCATTATTCCTTCCATATGCATAACCTTACATTTGTCAGTGTTAAACATCTGCCACTTCTCTGCCCATATCTATAGTCCATCTGTAGCAGTACTGTCCTCTGTATATATATACAGTATACTGTCCTCTGTAGTATATATACAGTAGTCCTCTGTATATATATATATACAGTTACTGTCCTTTGTAGTATATATACAGTATTATGTCCTCTGTATATATCAGTTACTGTGTATATCAGTAGTAGTATTATACAGTAGTCCTCTGTAGTATATATACAGTAGTAGTAGTAGTAGGTTGTACATAAGGGTTTATTTTTTATATTCTTGTACATAGGAGCAGTATTATAGTAGTTTATATCTTTGTACATAGGAGCAGTATTATAGTAGTTATATTCTTGTACATAGGAGCAGTATTATAGTAGTTATATTCTTGTACATAGGAGCAGTATTATAGTAGTTATATTCTTGTACATAGGAGCAGTATTATAGTAGTTATATTCTTGTACATAGGAGCAGTATATATAGTAGTTATATTCTTGTACATAGGAGCAGTATTATAGTAGTTATATTCTTGTACATAGGAGCAGTATTATAGTAGTTATATTCTTGTACATAGGAGCAGTATTATAGTAGTTATATTCTTGTACATAGGAGCAGTATTTATAGTAGTTATATTCTTGTACATAGGAGCAGTATTATAGTAGTTATATTCTTGTACATAGGAGCAGTATTATAGTAGTTATATTCTTGTACATAGGAGCAGTATTATAGTAGTTATATTCTTGTACATAGGAGCAGTATTATAGTAGTTATATTCTTGTACATAGGAGCAGTATTATAGTAGTTATATTCTTGTACATAGGAGCAGTATTATAGTAGTTATATTCTTGTACATAGGAGGCAGTATTATAGTAGTTATATTCTTGTACATAGGAGCAGTATTATAGTAGTTATATTCTTGTACATAGGAGCAGTATTATAGTAGTTATATATTCTTGTACATAGGAGGCAGTATTATAGTAGTTATATTCTTGTACATAGGAGCAGTATTATAGTAGTAGTTATATTCTTGTACATAGGAGCAGTATTATAGTAGTTATATTTCTTGTACATAGGAGCAGTATTATAGTAGTTATATTTCTTGTACATAGGAGCAGTATTATAGTAGTTATATTCTTGTACATAGGAGCAGTATTATAGTAGTTATATTCTTGTACATAGGAGCAGTATTATAGTAGTTATATTCTTGTACATAGGAGCAGTATTATAGTAGTTATATTCTTGTACATAGGAGCAGTATTATAGTAGTTATATTCTTGTACATAGGAGCAGTATTATAGTAGTTATATTCTTGTACATAGGAGCAGTATTATAGTAGTTATATTCTTGTACATAGGAGCAGTATTATAGTAGTTATATTCTTGTACATAGGAGCAGTATTATAGTAGTTATATTCTTGTACATAGGAGCAGTATTATAGTAGTTATATTCTTGTTACATAGGAGCAGTATTATAGTAGTTATATTCTTGTACATAGGAGCAGTATTATAGTAGTTATATTTTCTTGTACATAGGAGCAGTATTATAGTAGTTATATTCTTGTACATAGGAGCAGTATTATAGTAGTTATATTCTTGTACATAGGAGCAGTATTATAGTAGTTATATTCTTTGTACATAGGAGCAGTATTATAGTAGTTATATTCTTGTACATAGGAGCAGTATTATAGTAGTTATATTCTTGTACATAGGAGCAGTATTATAGTAGTTATATTCTTGTACATAGGAGCAGTATTATTAGTAGTTATATTCTTGTACATAGGAGCAGTATTATAGTAGTTATATTCTTGTACATAGGAGCAGTATTATAGTAGTTATATTCTTGTACATAGGAGCAGTATTATAGTAGTTATATTCTTGTACATAGGAGCAGTATTATAGTAGTTATATTCTTGTACATAGGAGCAGTATATATAGTAGTTATATTCTTTGTACATAGGAGCAGTATTATAGTAGTTATATTCTTGTACATAGGAGCAGTATTATAGTAGTTATATTCTTGTACATAGGAGCAGTATTATAGTAGTTATATTCTTGTACATAGGAGCAGTATTATAGTAGTTATATTCTTGTACATAGGAGCAGTATTATAGTAGTTATATTCTTGTACATAGGAGCAGTATATATAGTAGTTATATTCTTGTACATAGGAGCAGTATTATAGTAGTTTATATTCTTGTACATAGGAGCAGTATTATAGTAGTTATATTCTTGTACATAGGAGCAGTATTATAGTAGTTATATTCTTGTACATAGGAGCAGTATTATAGTAGTTATATTTCTTGTACATAGGAGCAGTATTATAGTAGTTATATTCTTGTACATAGGAGCAGTATTTATAGTAGTTATATTCTTGTACATAGGAGCAGTATTATAGTAGTTATATTCTTGTACATAGGAGCAGTATTATAGTAGTTATATTCTTGTACATAGGAGCAGTATTATAGTAGTTATATTCTTGTACATAGGAGGCAGTATTATAGTAGTTATATTCTTGTACATAGGAGCAGTATTATAGTAGTTATATTCTTGTACATAGGAGGCAGTATTATAGTAGTTATATTCTTGTACATAGGAGCAGTATTATAGTAGTTATATTCTTGTACATAGGAGCAGTATTATAGTAGTTATATTCTTTGTACATAGGAGCAGTATTATAGTAGTTATATTCTTGTACATAGGAGCAGTATTATAGTAGTTATATTCTTGTACATAGGAGGCAGTATTATAGTAGTTATATTCTTGTACATAGGAGCAGTATTATAGTAGTTATATTCTTGTACATAGGAGCAGTATTA
>ONZH01025242.1:0-18626 GCA_900303285.1 Rhinella marina
TTATTTAGATATAATTATGTCCATTCATCCTTGCTTCTGGGGTGAAAGTGCGGTCTGGCATGCTGCATGGGTGAAGAAAGCATGCTCCTCAGGCTTAAAAAAAAAAAAAAGGGTACTACAGGTGATCACACCATAAAAGCCGAGAACAGATAACCCGAAAAGGGTTAGCCGTCAAGGCCGCCATTCGCCAAAGCAGAACACTTCAATCAGTAGTTCCGAGTTGGTGTGAAGTAACAGCCTGATACTACACACTATAGGGTGAGTTCACACTTCAGTTATTTGGTCAGTTATTTGCATCATTTTTTGTGAGCCAAAAAGTAGTGAAGTACTCAGAGATAAGGTGTAATGGAAAGATCTGCATCTGTTGTGTGTTTGTGACCCAAACCTGCTTTGATACTAAACATTTTAGGGTGTTCAAATACTTTTACACTTAATTTGATGAATCAATCACTAGTTGCGGACTTGGTGCAAAATTGATGCCTGACACTATTGCTTTTTTACCCTTGCAGTTAATGTTACAGTACAGTTCCTACAGACAGGGGAGGAGGACAGGTAAGGAGGAGAAATCTGCAGCTTCCTCCAGTAGGCGGGCAAGAAGCGATGATGAGAGTCACGTGGCAGCTGGTGTTGCGAGCGGTCAGCCACATGGCCCTGAGACTGGTTATTGTGACATCAGTGACGTGTAGACAGTAGTGGATGATGATGATGATGTAGCCAATCACATGTGGGAACCAGGTGAAGAGGGGCTTCATAATCAGGATAAAAGGGTGGCAGCTTGCGTGTGAGGCAGCGGCTGGGCCAGCAGGGTTGTAGCATAACCGTGAGTCAACAGGGTAGCAGCAATGTGAGATCTGTAGCTAAATGTGTCCAGGGTACACTACCTGCTACACAGGAGTTAACCTGTCTGTAAACAAGCAGCGATGCACAAGTTCACAGAGGCAGCTGTAGTAGGCAGTCAGCATGGAGTAGTGGGAGAAAAATGCCATACTCACCGGTGTGGGAATTTTTCATCAAGACGCTGGAGGACGTAAGCATGGCCCACTCTGTGACTGGGCCACTGTGTTGATGACTCATAAAATTCCTCATGCGATTCCCACCCTCACCACTCTGTGACTGGGCCACTGTGTTGACTCCTCATGTGATTCCAACCCTCACCACTCTGTGACTGACTACTACGTTGACTCCTCATGCTGTTGCCACCCTCATCACTCGGTCATGGGGACATAACTTGTTTCAGCGTGTAACAGAACAAGTTCTGTAGAAATAGTGTGCTCTTTCACTGTATTGTATAATCTTGGGCCACTGCACAGTTCTTCATACCTTAATACCTAACATTGACCTGTGAGACTGTGTTACATGAGTTATTTGGTCACTGACCAAATAGATGAAATGATTCTAAGAGTGACACTTGTCATCAGCGGGTCATACTAACTCATAGTACTGTTTCACTAGCACAGTGGATTCCCTACGCATGTTTCTGCAATGCACAGTGCTCTAAACCAATATACATTGGAGTCAGGAAATAGCTGTTTTTAACATGATTCATCACAAACAAATTTGGATCAAATTGAATCTTTTGGGGAAATTCGGCAAACCATCCGAATCAAATTTTTGAGAAATTTGCTCATCTCTACTTACTATTATGACGTAAATATGTAATAAATTATGACACACACACATCATGTGTACACTACTGTATGTGGATCCCCTTTAAGGAGGTGTGGCTTGTTAAGAGGGGAGTGGCATCGCTCTGCATTCTAGATTTACTATAACTTTTAGCAGAAAATGGCGTAATGCTGTAGCTGCCGTAGACTTCAGTTTCTGACACATAGCATAGATGCTCCTAATCTTTTAACAGGCTCCTGTCTTAATAAATTAGGCTCATTTCACAGTAGTACAGGAAGATCAAGACTGATTTATGGGCATGCCAGTTTTGACAAATGTCCCTCACTGTCTTCTCTTACTCTGCCATTTCTCCATGTTATTTTTTCGAGGTCAATATCAAGGACTTCTTCTTGTGAAGATTCTTCAAAGGACTCCAAGGGCATTGTATGCGAGTCATACTCTCCTTGATTCTCCATGAAAAACCAATTTACTAAATACCACTTGGACATCAATTTTCCTCTCTTATTAAAGCGAATAGGGTTTCCAGAATGATCCATATGATCAGCATTTTTCATATACTTAGATAGCTGTCCAAAAAAAAAAAAAAAAAGTTGTGACAAGTTAGACAATAACTCTGGTGATAAGAATTTTTCTAACATTCAACCCAAAACTCAGCGTCATGAACCATATATGACACAAATGGGGTCACTGAATGAGAAACAGGCGCACATTGAGGAAAATCTCGAATGCCCAGGGGTCAAATGCCAATGGGGGCAACAACTCCTTTGTCACATACAGCTTTCACAAAATGTTTGAGTGCAGGACATTTAAGTATATATCTTCTACTATATGTGTTCTTGGGAAAAAAAACAACAAAAAAAAAACTTTTGTTTAATTAACACTTGTTACATGTTCATTATACAGAAGTTACGATCTCTTTACCTGATGAAACCCCCCTCCCTGACTATGGAGTACATTTTTGGGGATCCTGTTTTATCTTTGTTAACTTGAGCATTTTATCTGTTGCTCTGTATACTCAGTAACATATGTGTCCTGTCCATCCTCCCCTTTCTTTGATTTTGGTTAGGGATTTCAATTGTTTCAATTTTAAAAAAGTAATCCAATACAACTTCACCACAGGTTAGCAAAACTTCTGATGGATGCAGTGTACATCCATGCACTGGGTGGATTAAATAGACCTATATTGATAGATACATAGATATCCTGTGACAGACCATCCTTATCCTTAATGGCTCCAAATGGCTCTGAGCTCTCAGCCTTCGAGTAATGTAATTCAAACAAATGTGAGCATTGGCTTTAGGAGGACAATAGTGGACTGAAATTACAAGATGTTAAGTCTTCTACCTGATTAGTAATGGCAGGGGTCGGATTCAAATTTTTAACGACAGGTTCCCTACTCAAAGATGGACTTACGGAGTCATGACACATGTTTATATATACATCACATATATGCAACACACATACACATAAATACACCATATACATGGCACACATACATAAATAAATACACCACATATACACTACACACACATACCACCCAACTTTTAACAAGTCTAAGGAGCTAAACTATGAAATGTAAGTGCTCATCTCCAGCTGCTGCTGTAATTTTAACAACCTTATCTGGGGAACCTCCAGGAACTGGCTGAATCCTTTATAATGAAAAATCTGTCTTCAGAAGGAGAGAAATTAGTTTTTTTTTTTATAGATGAGTGATCTACTTCATAAGAATGAGGTTTGCTACAAACTTTCCAAAATTTCGTAGACCTACTCTGCAGAACAAAGGCACACGGCTCCTGCTGAAATGGCTGAAACAGCCTCTGAAGAGCTGGATTCCACATTAACTGGCCCTGAAGTACCAATATTAGCTGATATTCTGTCTGTTGTTATTAAATCTAATTTAACTTTGGAGAAAACAGTTCAGATAGGAGAGGTAAAAATGGACATTCAACTAATTAGAGTTAGTCGAGTGGAAGAGGCTGAACAACAAATTAGCTGTTTGGAAGATCAACTAATAAGTGTCAAGAATTAGGAAACAATGATAACTGAAAATAATTTCTTAACCAAAAGGAAGTGGGTATGGAAGATAGGGATAGACATTTAAATATCAGAGTAATTGGGATAACAGGGAAACTGGAAGGTTCGGATCGTGCTATGTTCATTCATTAATGGCTAATAAAAATAGTGGGCCAAGAAAATTTGACTATGTTGTATATGGTGGAAATAGCCGATAGAATTCCTTCCAGAAATTACATTCATGGTAGTAAACCCTTCACTATAATAGAAAAAAATTACAAACATACAGAGATAGAGAGTGAAGCAGAGTATTATTGAGTGGCTAGAGAGTGGAGCAGAGTATTAATGAGTGGCAATATTTCCAGATTACTCTAGGAGAGGGAGGAGTTTATTGGAAAAAAAGAAGAGACTTTGTCTAGCAGAAATCTATTACGCTCTACAATATTCAGCAAGGATGAGAGTTATATATCAGGGTAAGACATTATTATTATTTTCCTCTCCGCATGAAGTTAATAGCCACCTATAAACTTCTTGAGCAGGTGGAAGGTAAGGTGTTAGGGTGGAAAAGATCCCTTTATTGAGGAATTTTTTTGGTGGGAAGGGGAGAAAAAAAAGAAAAAATACATTTTTACTTCCATAAATACATGAATTTGGCGGGATATTTGAAGGGCTCATAATCCAATGAGTAAAGTATTTAATAGGATGCATATTGTTCTATCTAGGACAGATCTGGAATTTTGTAATCAAGAAACCTTGAAGGAGGGTATACTGTGGCTATTTATAATGGGCCGAGACTAGTGTTAATCGAGCACCAAAGTGTTCTGGTGCTCTGGTAGAACACTTGGTGATGCTCGAGTGCTCTACAGAGCACCCGAGCACAATGTAACTCAATGGGAGAACCAGAGCACTAAACAGGCACCCCCTGCTCGGAAGAGGGGAGGGTGTCGGGTTCATAGGAAAAGGTCAGAATCACGACTTCTCCTCTTTTACTCCTTTCACTCATAAAAGTACGCTAATTAACTGCATTCGTACGCATTAGCGTACAATGCGTAGCATTAGCATACAAATCCGTATGCATTAGCATACAATGTGTAGCGTTAGCATACAAATTTATACGCATTTGTGTACAATGCATAGCATTAGCATACAGATTTGTATGCATTAGCATACAATGCGTAGAATTAGCATACAAATCAACATTACAGTGAATGCCAGTACTCTACCGCACATTTATTTGCTGTGTAGCAGCGAACAAAAGTGCAGGGAGGAGACTCAAGCATCACACTCGAGTACACATGGTGTTCGGCCAAACACCACAATGTGCCGAGCATACCGATGCTCGAGCGAATATAGTGCTCAGGCAAGCATGCTCACTCAACACTATTATTTTCCTCTCCGCAAGAAGTTAATAGCCACCTATTAACTTCTTGAGCAGGTGGAAGGTAAGGTGTTAGGGTGGAAAAGATCCCTTTATTGAGGATTTTTTTTGGGGGGAAGGGGAGAAAAAAAAGAAAAAATACATTTTTACCTCCATAAATACATGAAATTGGCAGGATATTTAAAGGGCTCATAATCCAATGAGTAAAGTATTTAATAGGACACACACTGTTCTATCTAGGACAGATCTAGTATTTCGTAATCAAGAAACCTTGAAGGAGGGTATACTGTGGCTGACTATAATGGGCCGAGACATGTCTCAGACCATGTACTAGTCTTGCTGAAGGTGGCTTTAAAATTAAAAGTAGAAAATTAAAACAAAAAAGAATATAAGGTAAATGTTCATTGAGCTTGGTTCAAGATATGTCTGATGCAGGAGAGATATTTGTACATAATAAAACTATGGAAGCGAGGAATACTTGACGACTGACTGTACAGAATTACAATAGTTATCTCCTAGAGAAAGCACAGAATATGGATTTGTTTGTTAAAAGTAAAAGGTATTGGGAGGGGTTTGTATCTAATAGCAATCATTAAGAATGATGACCTCAATACCAATATTTTAATAATCAGGGATGAGAGGGGGGTGACACACAGCCCGAAAAGGATATTAGGGGCATTATATAAATTTTAGGGTAAACTATATAATACACAGAACAGAATGGAGGATGACCAAATATTGAGGTGTCCATATTAATCTGCAGGGTATGGACCTTCCAAGACTTTATAGCTATCAATCCATACTATTAGATGAGGTAATAACAGCTATAAATTAAATGCCCATGAGAAAGGCCTAGATTGCTGCTAGAGATGAGCGAATCATTCAAAATTGTGTTTGCCGAACATTCGTCATACTTTTCATAAGATTCGTATATTCGGCGAATATATTCGTTGAATCTGCGTACAAAATATACATTATTTTGTGACGTTTAGCGAAAATTTGCGCACTACTAATGAACGTTCAGTTTTAAAAGTTATGCAACTTCTTTGAACACGTACACACGTACAAATTGCGTACGAAAATGACGGGCTTTGCTGGAGAGTAATGGTGGAGCAGGAGGAACGCTCTGAGTCTGACCCCTGGCTACATATGGATACTGTATCAGCAGATGACAACAGATCATCCGGCTGAGACTGAGATGAGCGTGCCATCCACTCCACTGCCTCATCCACTTTCTCCTCCACTACAATTTTGCGCCTTGGTGGGTTAGCCTGGTGGAACACCGGCCAGGTATTGCGAATACTACAAGTGGAAGCTCCGGCTACAGGTCCTTTGGCACTGCTGCTCTGTGCCACCTTCTCCTTTTTTTTAGAGCTCGAAGTCTGGCTGGAACTGGACCTCTTTTGCTTATCCATTCCAGATATTTTTCACTTCACTCTGTGGCCCTGCAGGGAGTTTGAAGTAAGGAGCTAAGGCTAGGCATGCATGGAAGTATATTCCAGTTGAAATTAAGGCTTTATAACACATCTACTGTAGAACATCAAAGGAAGATAACTGTATTTAAGTTTAGGAAAATAGCATATTAATGTGCCCTACAATCCATCATGCCACTGCTGCATCCTGCCTAGCATCATGTTCCATAAGGCTGCTGTTGCCACCTCCATCATGCTGTTGCCTGACTGCCAACATATACCATATGGCTGCTGCTCACTGCCAATCCCCTACTGCTACTGTTATTAATGCTATGCATCTGCCTCTATTACTTCTACTGCCCTTACTAACCATGTGCCTCCAGTTCCCTACAATTAAAACTTGAATGTGTCATATGGACAGGCATTGAAACCCTGTCCAGTCATAATTTTTGGACTCATGGGTTGTACCTCAAGAAGCCACTGTTTTTGTGTGTGTTACAGTATTACAGTATTAATGTATTTACCTTTTAACAGGGCATCTGAAAACAAACTGGTTCGACTCAATCAGATCAGCTCTAGTCTGAGTTAAGGCAATATAAGATTCCTTTAAGGGAGTAGCAGGACAATGAATGAAATGTAGAATATTATAATGTCTACTACATTAGAAAGTCACAATGTTATTGTTTCTTGTTATCCGGGAAAGCAGACTGTTAAGGGTTTAGGAAGATGTTACAATGTTAGGGCCCTTTCACACGACTGCATGTCCTCCAAGACATACGGTCTGTGAGCGGGCCATATGTCCCGAAGCGGCATCGATTGTTCGCATGGGAGTACACAGCATCATTGATTACAATGATGCTGTGCACGCCAGGCCGCCTGCGGGGCTATTGTCCTGCACTCATAAAATCATATAAGTACAGGACAATAGTCCTGTGGGCGGCCTGAGGTGCACATCATCATTGTAATCAATTATGCTGTGTGCTCCCGTGCGCACAATCGATGCCGCTCCGGGACATATGGCCCGCTCACTGTCCGTATGTTTCGGATGGCATATGGTCGTGTGAAAAGGCCCTTATATTTAATTGGTTTTGTGATTAAACTAAATTTCAGCTTAGCTATAGGTGGACAAATCTGTAATAATAATAAATGATCTTGATTATCAAAATCTTGATATAGCGCCAACATACTCTGCAACACTTTACAATCATCTGTATTTTATTTTACATGAGAACGGGCGGAGACAATGTTTTTGATGGCAAGTAGACAATGCAGGTCTCCTTGTGGATAGGAAGACACAACTTCCCCAATGATGTAATTAAAGAGGGGTTCTTCCTTAGATTTTAATAAAATACATACATAACATGCAATAAATGTTTGATTGATACAGGACCCACTTATTTTTCCCACTTCTGTCCCTAAAACAAGGGTCTCTATCCCCATCCTTCCTCAACTGGTCACCATCATACATACAGATAGCATACGTTAAGAGATACTGCAGCACTCTTTGTCTTTCAAATAATTCCTGTGTTGATTTCAACAAACAAGCGACGTTTCGACTCTGCAAGTCTTTTTCGGCTTGAAAAAGACTTGCAGAGTCGAAACATCGCTTGTTTGGTGAAATAAACACACAAATTATTTGAAAGACAAAGAGTGCTGCAGTATCTTCTAACTTTTGCTGTTTGGGGAGCCCAGCCGTCCGGGACTCAACACTTCTGGCACTGCCACTATAAGGAAACATGGGGAAGTTCCAGTGAGTAGTGCTGTCTTACTCTTACTTTTGTTGCACATACAGATTGCATGTTACTTACTTTTTGTCTTAGTTCATGTGTCTGTAAATTGTTTCTATTTCTTACAATTCCATTCAGAAGATGAGCCAGAATATACACTGATGTGTAGACAAAGTACATACTATAAACATTATACTCTGCATATGGAAAATCATATATCTGGGTGCAGTTAATGGCAGGTTTGCCTTTATAAAGCAGCTTAAAATAATCATTTTTATTTTTATTTTTAGTCAAACAGTTATAAATAATATACCAAAGATCTTCCAGCACTGGGTCATTTGGATGGGTCAAGGAGTTCACATTCTGAATGACATTAAACTTTGGGATTAATTTCCTCTGTGCCATAAACATTAAGCTGCAGTTGACCAGTTGATAATATACAAGTCCTAAATCTGCAATATTAATCCAAGACTCATGAAAGATGAATGTGATATTTTCCATTTTACTTCTATATATAGATTGCCCATAATTATTGTTATAAAGACCACAAATTACTATGACTTTAGCCCGTGACTTTTTCATTTTCTCCATCCCCATTTTGTCCTTAATGTAATAATATTTATCTAGTTTGATGATAAAGTCAACACAGATCCCATGCTGAGTCATCATTTTGCTAAGTATTTCTGACTCCACTTCACCCATCCCATGGTCCGGTGTAATGATCCCAACCCAGTTCCATCCAAAATATTGCAGAGTCTTCACAATAGCTTCATATCGAGTCTGGTCATCAGGAGTGATCTGATATGATGTTGGATATAAGACTCTATCACTCAGGAGAGGGTCAAAAGGTCCAAAATAGATCTACAAGAACAAAACACACACAAATCTTAAACATGGCCATATATTCTGCTGTATAGTTAAAGTGTTACCACCTAATCATATCTAAATCTCTATTTTGAAGATGTTGGTTGATACCATGGAGATGCCACTAACCTGTGTGATCTTATATAGACTGAGGAATTGTATCAGGTCTCTATTGGTACCAAATCCAGGATTAACCACAAAAGCAGCCACTTCTCCATCATCCACACAGGAGTAATTTGGAGCCTCCTCATCTTTTCCAGACATTATTTGCATGGCAGACTTCAGAGATTTCCTTGGACTTCCACATGTATCAAATATATTATAGCCAAGAGTAATATTGGGCAGAAGGTCGGGATCTTTGTTAATCTCATCAATAGCAAAAATGAAAGTCAAAATGTTTTTATACGGGTGAATCTGAGGTCTGAAATATGTACAATATCATGAATATAATGAGATAAACCATTAATACAATATACGTAGAAAGAACATCTTTTACATTCATTTTACAGTTTTGATTAATGAGTTCTTGACTAAGCCACATTGTGAGGGAATTACATTTTAGCATATTGAACTTAACTTAGAGCGAGATTCACACTGCAGTATTTTACAATGTAATGAGAGAAAAAAAACAATGGAAAGGTCTCTGCACTTTTTTCTTCTTTAAGACTCACTCCTGATTTGACCTTAAAAACAGCAAAATACTGACCACAATATGACCATGGGAATGTTGCCTAAATCTCCAGAATTGATGGTTTTAAAACCATTCAGACTGTGTACATATAAAATTTGTACAGATCCGAATTAAAGATGGGCCAACCATTCGAGGTTTGGTTTGGTTCAGGTTCACAGAAATTTTCAAAAACTTCGGATTGGGCCAAACCAAATTTGCTCCCTGGAAATTGCCCTGGAAATTGGTATATAACACCATCTAGTCTCCCAGGACTCAGAATTTTTAGGAAAACATATTGGGGGCGATTTATAACAGAAATACAACAGAATTGGTAGGCAAAGGGGCAAAGTAAGGGCATAACTACTCTGTAGGGGGCATTAGTACTGTGAGTAGGGCACAGAGAGGGCATTACTACTGAGAAGGGAGCACAGAGAGGGTAATACTATTGTGAGGGGCCTCGGAGAGGGCATAACTACTCTGAAGGGGCACAGAGAGGACATAACTACTATGAAGGGGTGGGACAATCAATATATAACTATGAAGGGGCACAGAAAGGGCATGACTGCTTTGAAGGGGTGCATTGAGGGCATATCTACTATGAAGGGGAACAATGTTAAAATAACTACTGTAAGGGGGCACAATGAGGGCTTAACTACTGTGAGATGTGACACAATGAGAAAGTAAATACTGTGAAGGTGCATAGAGAGGGCATTAGAATTGGAGGGTGTGCCAGAGAAAGAACCTTCCCCGGGTGTTAAACACCTTAGGCATACCACTGCTTCTTACATTCAAATTTGGCAGGTATGTACCTTGGCCCCTGTCTCATATCAAAGAATGCCTTCCATGACCTGCAAGGAAGGCAGGGTATCTGGGACTGGGAGAGGAGAGATGGTGAGGAAGGGTAGTAAGGCCAGGTACATGAGGGAACAGTTGTGAGTGTGCAAGACAGATTGTAACATGAAGCTGCCTGAATGCCATCCCAGCCTCCTGTACTATAGCATGCTTGCTATAGTACAAGAGGCTAGCAGAGGAAGGAGTGGGCATAGGCTGGGATGGCAACTTGGCAGCTGCATGCTGAAGCCATCCTAACCTCTTCTCACTCCTTCTTTCTGTCTCTTGTACTATAGCATGGAGTACATAGCATACATAGCATTTGTGGATAGTTGCCACTGTTTCCTCTATGCAAAGTTTTCAACTCTTTAATTTATTTAATTTTAAAGGGTTAACTTGAATTGGCATACTGTTTAATACTGTGTAACTGCATGTTATATGATTGTTGTGACATGTTTTGGAGGGAAAAGGCCAGTCTTGTTTACAACCAAAATCAGACAGACTGACCTTTTCAATGTCTGGTTTAGCTTTGTTATTATGTCTGAAAACCTGGTTTTGTCTGGAAAAACTTCTGTGTCATTGCGGTATAGAAGGAGTGCAATCAAAGCCCCTTGTGTTCTGCAGTTAAGGAACAATGCTTAGAAGAGGAGACACTGTCAGACTATTGAGTGACCAGAAAAGACTGTGAGACAGAAATACTCTGCCACAGACTCTGGATCAACTACCTTTGACCAGGTTAGGAGAAGCCAGCCCGATGCCTCATCTGTATTGGTTTGCACCTGAATTCCTCCAGTAAAGAAGCACACTGTTTTACTGCAGACTGTGACTCTCTGAACTTAATTTTCATTGGGGTGCACCACTCCTTAACAACCCTTCAGGAGAGATATAATGTTATAAAAGATATAACATTTTAAATTTTTGGTGAAGAATCAACAACAAGTGGGTCACAATTGTGAAGTGGATCGAAATTTATTGGATCATTTAAACTTTTTTTGTAATAATTAGGGATGAGCAAACTTTTGAAAAGTTTGGTTCGGTTCTGTTCGGCGAATTTTCGTGAAGTTCGTATTCGTACGAACCAAACCTAAAACGAACCTTGCTATAACGGCTGAATAATTGCTGCAACAATAATAGGAGTCTGGTAGGGTATAGTTTCGTTTACTTGCAGTTGCTATTACAATGAAAAAAGTAGAAAAAATCAAAGTGACTTCAACAACGGCGATGCAAAATATACGCATATTTGAGAATTTAAACTAATGCGTACGCTAATGCGAACATTCCTACTCAAGTAACGAACATACAGTGTAGCGTTGTCAAAGGTACGCTACTTAACTAAATACGTACGCATTAGCGTACAAATCTTTAGCGTACTATTCGTACGTACGTACGCACGCACGACGTAGAGGCATAGCGATGGCAAGACGAGCAGCTGCGTTTAGCTCTGATGAGCTCAAATACATGGTCCGTGTTATGGACAGGGAGAACTATGATGGCCCACACCGCCATCAACATGTCCACAAAAAGGAGGTCATAGAGGTGGTGATCCGAGGTCTGCTACATCGGTGTAGGACTGTGCGGACCCCGGGCCAGATACAACGCCGATGGTCGGATCTCAAAATAAAAACCCCAGAGTGGCTAAAGGAGATACAGGAGGAGATAAGAAGGGGTAAGTAACAAAATATTTAAAAAGTAAAATCATGTTAATAAATTAGTGTACTGTATTGTATATATACCAGTCAGGGTTGCCAACCGTCCACAAATTTCTGGACAGTCTGTAAAAATAGGCAACTTTTTTCCTATGTCCATAAAAAAATAGAGGGGTCCGTGATTTTTTAGAGGTTGGTGATACTAGATTATTTTGGTGGTAATTATAATCATTTTACAGCTCACAGTAAATGGTGGTAATGAGTTCTGATCAGTATATTGAGCTATAGACCTTTATCACTTTATATTTATCCTTCATTATGGTTTTCAATATTTTCCTTAAAAAATGTTGGCCGTCCGTGATTTTGGGATAAGTTGTCCAAAGTTGTCCAGAAAAAAAATAGTGGTTGGCAACCCCGATACCAGTGCCAATAATGAAAACCGTATAGAAGGACAACGTGGGCGTGCGTGGTGCGCTGCAGAAATTTTATTTCATGCTAGGCCACGCCTCTAACTCCACTCAAACAAGTGAAGATATTCTCAGATACGTGCCCCTTCACAGTAATTTCCCTTAGGCTACTTTCACATATGTGGCGGTGATCCGGCAGGCTGTTCTGCAGTATTTGTCCTGCCAATTGCCAGTGTTGTGGCCGGATCAGCGCCATCCTCTGTTATTGTTAAAGGGGCTGGCCGTTCTCCCATTTGTATCAGGCAAATGCACTAGTGTGAAAGAAAGTCCCCTTATATATATGCCCCTTCATAGTTAGCGCTGCCTCCTAAAAGATGTGCTCAATGCTGCAGCTAATGTGTCTGGAGTGGGCGATATAAAATATATTCCCACGATACCGATATTAAGAAATTTATCACAATAAATACCCATTTAGAAGAAATAAAACACTTGGGACCACAAGGAGAAGACATAATACTGTATGGGGGCCACAAGGAGAAGACATTATACTGTATGGGGGCCACAAGGAGAAGACATTATACTGTATGGGGGCCACAAGGAGACATTATACTGTATGGGGGCCACAAGGAGACATTATACTGTATGGGGGCCACAAGGAGACATTATACTGTATGGGGGCCACAAGGAGACATTATATTGGACGTCAGGGAAGGTGAAGGGACTGCTCCCTGCTTACCGTCACCCGTCTCTGCTTCCTATGGATGCAAAGACAGCTGACCACGGGACATAGCCACCCGTTCCTGGACACAGCCGATAAAATCCAAACTGTCCCGCCGAATCCGGAATGGTTGGGACTGGAGCTATGGTATACTAGTGCATTGTATGTGCTGTATTTATATTTGTTATGTTTGTACCTGCAGAATGTGATACACAGACATCTTTTATTCATTCATTCAAGCCCCCACCCCTCCCAACAAATGCTCCCTCCATCAATTATGCACCCCAGATATTCTATGATGATCCCTTCACATGAAATGCCCACTCCACATCATATCGCTCTCCTCTTACCCATAATATCTTCATAGTAGTATAAAGTGTTAGTATTAAAACGGTCATCATAACAATTGTGTATGGATTTATGTTGCAGAGCAACGTCAACGACGTCACGAACGTCGCCGGCAGCGTCGTGCCCGGACGGCCCCTGAAGGACCTTCTAGAATGTGTAAACATATTTAATTTATTTTTAATCCAGGCTATGTGGGAGTGCAGCAGCAGGGATATAAGAGCACTAGTGGTTAGGAATGGGATCCAGCCCCAAACTATTCACATGTATCAACATCAGAATAATACAACTGTTCATTTGAGTTGAATGTAATGCCATTATCTTAATTTTGACAGCTGCTGCACCACAGAGGAGCTCCTCTGCCCCTCCACCCCACCCTGAGAGGAGCCCACCGGCCCCTAATACACCACCAGCCCAGCTACCTGAGGTAGAAGGTAGGTAAAAAAAAATGTAATGGGTGGAACTTCTGTCAAAATATAAACTAAATTTATGCTTTATCTTTTGTATCAGGGAGGAAGCTGAGTTTTCTCCAGGATCCTGGGAGGAACACCCAGTATGGATATCCCGTAAGTACGCACCCCTAATTAACTGAAGTGTAATATTTTCAAGCACTAGGATCATGTCACCCAACATGTTATTGATAACTAGACTGTGTACACATTATGTTCTCCAAGTAGTTAGTGAAGCAGACATATCACAATAATTTTAAAATCAAGGTAGTGAAAGAAGTAGAAACTTGTGTTACCCAAAAAATATTTAACAAAAATGTGACATACATCACATAATATTATTATAGTACATTGTCAATCTCTTTTTAACAAAGCGAGAAACAGCCCTGACCTCACATAGATCCAGAGATCTGCCCCAATTACTGCTACATCAAGATGGTTACTCAAGGGTAGTGTGACTAGTGTCTATTCTGCTGCATGTCAGGACTCCTGTCCATCTCTCCCTATCACAGCTCAGGACAGGAGGCAGTGAAGATTTAAACTGAGCATGTGCGGCCTTCTCAGTGAGCAGATCTAAGACATAAGAAAAAAAAAAGGCTAAATAAAAATACATTTCACTGAATAACTGAGTCAGTTTGAGTAGATATACAAAATATTTAATGACATGCAACTGCTAAA
This sequence comes from Rhinella marina, assembly GCA_900303285.1. Classification (NCBI taxonomy): domain Eukaryota; kingdom Metazoa; phylum Chordata; class Amphibia; order Anura; family Bufonidae; genus Rhinella; species Rhinella marina. Next base: position 14,765 of record ONZH01025242.1, read on the forward strand.
GTATTCAGATCCAGGTGCTGCTTTGAAAGTTTAGAATATTTTTTGTGCAACAACCCCTTTAACTAGATAATACTAATTGTATTAATGTTTCCACCCCTACAGCTATCCCCACAGACTTCGAATTGGAGGCAGCCCTCAGAAGGGTCAATGAGCGGCTCTATGCTGCCTCCCGCATACAACGCAGCCTGCAATTAGAGGTGTCGGCGATGCAAGCCATGTTGGCGAGGCGTCGTCAACCTCCTGTTTAATATTTATTTTATTTTGTTTTTTATTAATAATTTGTAATTGTTAAAATATTTTTCTTTAACCCCTTAGTGACCAGCCTGTTTTTGGCCTTAGTGACCAAGCGTTTCTTTTTTCTTTTTTCATCGTCGTGTTCCAAGAGCTATAACTTTTTCATTTTTCCATCTATATAGATGTATGAGGGCTTATTTTTTACGGGACAAGTTGTTTCTGGGAGGGAAATGGGAAAAACTGCAATACCACCACTGCGTTTTTACGTTATAAATTTTACTGCGATCATTTTTCGGTATAAATTACAACATATATTTATTCTCTGGGTCAATACGATTACAATGATACCAAATACATATAGTTTTTTTTTGCGTTTTACTACTTTTTTGCAATAAAATCCTTTTTTTTAAAGAAAAAAAAGTTTTTGCATTGCTGATTCCCAAGAACATAATTTTTTTTTATTTTTCTTTCTATGGAGTTGTGTGGGGGCTTCATTTTTGCGGGACAACTTGTATTTTTCATTGGTATCCTTTTTTAGTAAATGACGCTTTTTGATCGCTTGTTATTACGTTTTTTCGGTGGCAACTAAGAATAAATTAGCAATTCTGTCTTGTTTTTTTTAATTTTTTTTTTATTGTGTTTACCGTAGGGGCTCATTTTTGTGATATTTATGTAGTCCGGGTCGTTACGGACGTGGCAATACCAAACATATGGGGGAGATTTTTTTTTTGCAATTTTTTTCATTGAAAAGCGTATTTTCAATGGAAAAAAAATAATATTTTTTTATTTTTTATTGGATTTTTTTAATAGAATAAATGTGTTTTTTTTTACTTTTTTTACCACTTATAGTCCCTTTGTGGAACTATTAACAATCAATATTCTGATTGCCTTTAAAATGCAATGCATTATCCCTATAGTGCATTGCATTTTAATGACAATGCTATTCAGAATTTGACCAGCAGGTGGCGCCAGAGGCGCAAACTGCTGGTATCTACTCAAGGCTGGTCTGGGGCCTAGATAAGACCCCTGCCAGCCTTCCCACACATCGGCACCCTGCGATCGCTTTTGCAGGGTGCCGATGGGAGACAGAGGGAGACCGCTCCCTCTGTCAGCAAATTACATGCGGCGGGCGCCATTGCCCACGGCATGTAAAGTGTTAAACAGCCCGGATCGGCACTCCTGCCGGTCCGGGCTGTTAGAGCAGGGCCGCGGCTATCATGTGAGAGCCGGGCCCGTGCTCCCCGCTGCACGGGAGACCCGTGGAAAAGCGGCGGCCCAGCCTAAGGCCCCTTAGTGACCGCCGTAAAAAGGCGTATGGGTGGTCACTAAGGGGTTAAACCTGTGTTTTGTGTTTTTTTAAAACCTTTAACCCCTTTCTGACATACTTTGAAGAAATATTGTTATGAAACATATATTGACTTGTACGTAAAGCTCAAGTCCAGCCAAAAATTACAAGGAACAGGCACTCCGATACACCTTTTATTACACATAAAGGAGGGCATTAGACACACCCGTGAAAAATTAAGATTGACGGCCTGCTGGTGAGCTGACCGTTGAAAACATTATGGTTGAAGGCCTTGTAGTGAACAGACCCTTAAAAACAGTATTTTTGAGGGCCTGGTAGTGAACAGACCCCTGAAAACACAATTTTTTTGAGGGACTGGTGGTGAACAGACCCCTGAAAACATTATGGTTGAAGGCCTGGTAGTGAACAGACCCTTAAAAACAGTATTTTTGAGGGCCTGGTAGTGAACAGACCCCTGAAAACACATTTTTTTTTGAGGGACTGGTGGTGAACAGACCCCTGAAAACATTATGGTTGAAGGCCTGGTGATGAACAGACCCCTGAAAACATTATGGTTGAAGGCCTTGTGGTGAACAGACCCTTGAAAACATTATGGTGAAGACCTGGTGGTGAACAGTCCCTTGAAAACATTATATTTGAGGGACTGGTGGTGAACAGACCCTTGAAAACATTATAGTAGAAGACCTGGTGTGGAACAGACCATTGAAAACATTATTTTTGATGGCCTGGTGGTGAACAGACCCTTGAAAACATTATTATTGAGGGCCTGGTGGTGAATCAGTAGGGTTGAGAAGAGACAAGTTGAGGAGGAGGAGGCAGCACTTGATTGCACACAGTATGTTTCCAAATAGATAATTGACGGTGGGGACATTAGTAGGAGCAGTTTTCTTTTGGACCCAGAAGGGCCTAGTACAGAGAACTGTAGTTGGAAGATAAGAATATGCACGCTTGTAAAAATCAGTTTTTATACACGACAAAATGTTGATGTAGAGTTCAGCACAGGACAGTCAACGTAAAAAAAACCCTCTAACATTACAGCTAGTCTAGTAGGATACGGATACGGTGAAATAGACAGATAACCTCATCCACAGAATCCATGAGGTGAAGAAAGGACATTTAAAAAGGCACAGATTCAAGAAGGCTTTATGCCAGTTCCATTATCCAAAAATACGTGTCCAATTTTCATGAAATGGACACCTCACTGGCACTCGCGTTACAAATTGACGCAACTACTCTGGTGTAAAACCTGTTGAATCTGGGCCTATGGCTGTTGGCAAGACATATATATATATCTTTGTTACACCAGTTTGATGTCCTAACCGAGTGCAGCGCCCAACCCAATGGATGTATGCTTTTGTGTTTTTTTAGTGCTGTCACCAGCTGGCTTAAAGGATAAGTCCGTGCAATTTATAAGGCCCCATTCAAACGACCGTAAGTGAATGGGGCCGTATCTATCCGCAAAATTGCGGATAGATACGGCCCCATTCACTTACAGTCGTGTGAATGAGGCCTAAGTTTCTGGGTCAAGTAAGGGCACAGAAAGTAATTAATTGCCTGGACTTATCTTTTAAAGTGGGTAGGGGAAAAACCCCTGATGGGGTATGGGAGTGACCTTCCCGCCCTCTCTTTGGTCACTCCCAAAAAACCTCACCCTATGGGTACCTTCACATGGGGCTGCGGGTCTGCTGAGTAAAATCCACAGGGCATTTTTATACCGTTCACCAAACGGCGTTCAGTACTATGGTGCCATCCGGACATACGCAGTTCTGCGCTGAACTGGGTATTTGCGTCCAGCCCCATAGTACTGAAGGTGGCATAAAATCAGCCAACGATGCGCTGTGGATTTTAGGCAGCAGAGAACCCCAAAAAAGCATCCCATTGTAAAGGCACCCGTAAATAAGGCAAGTTAACCTGCCTTTCAGCAACTGTTTGTTGCTGTAACTAACTGTGGAGGTTTTTTATATCACAGTTGAAGGACAGCAGCCTCCGTGATATATACCCCATAGACAGACTTATTCCACGCATGACTGCATGAGAGGCGTGAAATCATTCACACAGAGAAGAACCCCATCGGGATTTGCCGTGCGAGATTTTACTACTCTCATGATATCAACAAAATACCTCAAGAACAGTTAGTACCCGCTCACAAAACGGTGAGTAGTATTCCTTGGCACGGGTGCCAGGGATAGAACCCCACGGCTATAGTTCACAAAAGGTGAAATCCCCACTTTGTGAAGCATAGTCGTGGGGATTATTTTAGGGATGGTACTGTTCTTGGGGTATGGGTTTGGATGGTGCACCGGTTTGAGGCATTAAGCTGGT
>ONZH01025243.1:0-34793 GCA_900303285.1 Rhinella marina
TTGAGCTGGAAGAGCCAGAGGAGTGCCCCCAGGGCTAGCGTGTGGTGGTGACAACAGCCGGATGTAGTTAGAATGACGACGCAGGACCCCAACTTAAAAATTTAGCATCAACTGGTACAATTGACAATTATGAGCTCGATCAAGTGTGGCATGACTTTTTAGATGGAGATTGCATGTGGTCACGTACTCCCTGGAACCCCATAGTCACCCCTTCCCTGATGTGCTACCCCAGAACATTCTCTGCCCCAATTCGCAAGACCTTTTGCAGTCTCAGTGTGCTGACAGTGGGGATTTACCAGTGTTGTCTGAGGAGGTGGTGGAACATGGCGAGACACAGGTGTAGGGGGTGAGGTAGTTGTATGGGAAGCAAGTTACAGTGGGAACTCCTTGGGGGGACTTTCTCATGATGGAACAGATTCAACTTGGGTGGATCAGGCACAGGAACAGATCAATTTTTTTATTTTGTGTGTTTATTTAACTTTTATTTAGCACAAATAACCCCAGAGATATTTATTTGTTATCTTCGCTGCGCAGTCTGGCGTTGGGGTTCGTCACTTTGATGGTGAGCTGTGCCGCTCTCTCCACAATGGTCTTTAGGTAATTAAATGGAGACGTTGTGGGCGATTTCTGCACAAAAGGACTTTTTGCTCATCAACAGAACCTCAATCTCCTTGACATTGTGGACCAGGAATTTGCGGAACCCTGTGGGCAGCATGTGTTTGGTCTTCTTGTTGCTACCGTATCCAATGTTGGGCAATATAGATACGCAGGTAATATTATTTTTCACACCTATCCGAAAACTAAAATGTACGCAGTTTGCGCAAATAAAACTGGAAACTGGAACTGGAGAGAGGGCCTGTAGGTGGACCTCCGGAAAAATTGTTTGGAGAGAGGGCCTGTAGGTGGACCTCCGGAAAAATTGTTTGAAGAGAGAGCCTGTAGGTGGACCTCCGGAAAAATTGTTTGGAGAGAGGGCCTGTAGGTGGACCTCCAGAAAAATTGTTTGAAGAGAGGGCCTGTAGGGGGCCCTCCTGAAAAACTGTGGTAAAAGAGTGCAAGTTGGACCTCTGAAAAATGGCGTTTTTTTGGTCAGCGTTAGGCAAAGACGATATGAAGGAGGAGGAGGAGTAGAGAAGAGGAGTAGAGAAGAGGAATCGGATACATAAGTAATGTTACTCTTTAGCTGCTTTCCCCCAGTGGAGATTTGAATTCCGGTGAAATCCATGCTTTGTTCATTTTAATAAGTGTCAGCCTGTCAGCGCTGTCAGTTGACAGGCGTGTACGCTTATCGGTGAAGACGCCACCAGCTGCACTAAATAACCGCTTTGACAGCACGCTAGTGGCAGGGCAGGCCAGCACCTCCAAGGCGTACAGCGCCAGTTCAGGCCACATGTCCAGCTTTGAAACCCAGTAGTTGTATGGAGCAGAGTGATCGCTACAGACGTTGGTATGGTCAGCTAGGTACTCCCTCACTATCTATCTGTACAGCTCCCCCATACTCTGCCTAGACTGGGGACAGGTGACAGTGTCTTGCTGGGGTGACATAAAACTGGCAAAGGCCTTGGAGAGCGTTCCCCTGCCAGTGCTGGACAAGCTGCCTGCTCGCCTCCTCTCCCCCGCTACTTGGCCCACAGAACCATGCCCTCTGCCGCTAGCGGCCTCAGATGGGAAGGATTGTTTCAGCTTGTGCACCAGGGCATGTTGATATCTATTCACTCTCATACTCATTTCCTCTGCAGGGATGAGAGTGGAAAGGTTCTGCTTGTACCGTGGGTCCAGGAGAGTGAACACCCAGTAATCGGTGTTTGAAAAAATTCTTCTAATGCGAGGGTCACGGGATAGGCAGCCTAACATGAAGTCTGCCATGTGCGCCAGAGTCCCAACACGCAAGAATTCCCTCTCCTCACTGGCCTGGCCCTCCATTTCCTCCTCCTCCTCCTCCTAGTCCTCCTCTTCAGCCCATACACGCTCAAGAGTTAAGGACTGAGAACTGGTACCCTCTACTGTCTCGCCGACATTCTCCTCCTCTTCCTTCTCATCCTCATCCCCCTCCTCCGATACGCGCTGAGAAACAGACCGGAGGGTGCTCTGGCTATCAAGCGACGTATCTTCCTCCACCGTCTCTTGTGACAAGCGCAAAGCATCCGACTTGATGCTGAGCAGTGAGTTTTTCAACAGGCAAAGCAGCGGGATTGTGAGGCTGATAATGGCGGCATCGCCGCTGACCATCTGTGTTGACTCCTCAAAGTTGCTCAACACCTGGCAGATATCAGACATCCACGTCCACTCCTCATTGAAGACTTGAGGAATCTGACTGACCTGACTACCAGTTCTGGTAAAAGTTGACATCTGGCAGTCTACAATCGCTCTGCGCTGCTGGTAAACTCTGGATAACATGTTTAATGTGGAATTCCATCTCGTGGGCACGTCGCACAACAGTCGGTGAGCGGGCAGTTGTAGGCGGCGCTGCGCTGCCCTGAGAGTGGCAGCATCTGTGGTGGACTTGCAGAAATGCGCACAGATGCGGCGCACCTTGGTGAGCAAATCAGACAGATTGGGGTATGTCTTGAGGAACCGCTGAACTATGAGATTGAACACGTGGGCCAGGCATGGCACATGTGTCAGTCTGCCGAGTTGCAGAGCAGCCACCAGGTTACGCCCGTTGTCACACACAACCATGCCTGGCTTGAGGTTCAGCAGTGCCAGCCACACATCGGTCTGCGCCGTGATGCCCTGTAACAGCTCTTGGGCGGTGTGCCTTTTGTCACCTAAGCTCAGCAGTTTGAGCACCGCCTGCTGGCGCTTACTCACGGCACTGCTGCTGCGCCTAGAGCTACCGACTGAAGGCGCCGTGTCCACGGATGGTAATTCAGTGGAGGAGGAGGAGGCATAGTACGTCTGAGAGACCGTGACCGAGGTAGGCCCCGCAATCCTCGGTGTGGGCAGTACATGAGCGGCCCCAGAATCATTCTCGGTCCTAGCCTCCACAAAGTTAACCCAATGTGCCGTCAGTGAGATATAGTGTCCCTGCCCCGCAGCACTTGTCCACGTGTCCGTGGTTAGGTGGACCTTCTCAGAAACAGCGTTGGTCAGGGCACGGATGATGTTCTGTGACACGTGCTGGTGTAGGGCTGGGAAGGCACATCGGGAAAAATAGTGGGGGCTGGGGACCGAATACCGAGGGGCAGCCACCGCCATGAGATTTCGAAAGGCCTCGGTCTCTACCAGCCTATAGGGCAGCATCTCCAGGCTAAGCAATTTGGAGATGTGGGCTTGGGCAAGTGGGTGGGTGGAACTGTATTTCCTCTTGCGCTCCAGTGTCTGCTGTAAAGACAGCTGAACGCTGCGCTGGGACACGTTGGTGGACACTGTGGAAGATCGTGGAGGCGAAGGTGTGGTTTTCCGGCGGGAGGCGCTCGGTCCTGGGAAGGTGGTTGACTAGCAGAGGCAGCGAGTGACGCAGGGGGTTGACTAGCAGAGGCAGCGAGTGACACAGGGGGTTGACTAGCAGAGGCAGCGAGTGACACAGGGGAAGGAGCAGTGGTGTGACCCGCAGGAGGTGGTGAACGGCCTTGGTTCCATTGAGTGGGGTGTTTAGCACTCATATGCCTGCGCATGCTGGTGGTGGTTAGGCTAGTAGTGGTGGCACCCCTGCTGATCCTGGTGTGGCACAGGTTGCACACCACAGTCCGTCGGTCATCCTCACATTCTTTAAAGAACCTCCAGACTTGCGAACATCTAGGCCTCGCCACGGGAGCTTCAATACGTGAAACAGTTGCTGCTGATGCACCAGCTCTTGCCCTGCTTCTCCCTCTGGCCACACCACTGCCTCTTACAACCTGTTCTGGTGCAGCACTCGCCTCCGCCTCAGAAGCACTGTCTTCACTCGGCATATCAACCCAGCTTGGGTCAGTCACCTCGTCATCCTCCGATTCCTCAGTCTGCTCCCCCCTCGGACTTCCTGCCCTGACAACAACTTCACCACTGTCTGACAACCGTGTCTCCTCATCGTCCGACACCTCTTTACAAACTTCTTCTACTTACTTAACATTGTCACCATCATCATCATCATCACCCACAGACTGAGACAGTTGGAAAACTTGGGCATCGGGAACGAGGTCAGCAGCAAGGTTTGTAACTCTGGGAAGGGTCCATAAAACAGTTCCTGAGAGTATGCCGGATCGCATTCCAAATTTTCCTGGGAGGGGGCAGACAAGGGGGAAGGAGGTTGAGATGGAGGAGCCAGAGGAGTGCTCCCTTGGGTAACATGGGTGGACTGCGTGGAAGACTGACTGGTGGACAAATTACTTGAAGCATTATCCGCAATCCACGAGATCAGCTGTTCGCACTGTTGTGGTTTCAACAGTCCTCTACCACGTGTCCCTGTAAGTTGAGACATGAAGCTAGGGAGTGTTGCTCTGCGGCGTTCCCCTGCTCCCTCATCAGCAGGTACTGTCTCACCCTGCCCAGGACCACGGCCTCTGCCCCCTGCAGTAATTGAATGCCCACGCCCACGCCCTCGTCCTCGACCCTTAGCCCTGGGGTTCAACATTTTCTGTATATAAGTGTATTATAAAAAAAACAAAAATAAATGGGCCTGGTGTACTGAAACCCACAAACTTGTTCAGTCTGGTTTAATTAAGTGACGTAAAGAAAGTGTCACCTGGACAGAAAGTACGGATTGGAGTGAGTGTGCTGAACTGTGACACACAGAAAGGTTCCACACTGCTGTGTGAAATGGATTTGTATCACTGAGCTAAAACAACAAAAAAAACTAATTTTTTTATATATTTTGTTTTTATATTTTTTTGTAGTTTTGCTTTTTTGGGAACGTGACGTGCAGGAACTATCGCAGACCTAACTCACACCCTGTTAATGGTGGCTATTTAGACTGCGACCCAGACAAATGTTGCACAGAGATTTTTTTGATCAAGCTACATACGTGACAGGCAGCAAAAGACTTGGTTGTATTAAGTGACGTACAGAAAGTTTCACCTGGACAGAAAATACGGATTGGAGTGAGTGTGCTGAACTGTGACACACAGAATGGTTGCACGCATCTGTGTGAAATGGATTTGTATCACTGAGCTAAAACAACAAAAAAACTATTTGTAATTTTTTTTTTTATATATTTTTTTTGTAGTTTTGTATTTTTTGGAACGTGACGTGCAGAAACTATCGCAGAGCTAACTGACACCCTACTGACGGTGGCTATTTAGACTGCGACCCAGACAAATGTCGCACAGATATTTTTTTTTTATCAAGCTGTATACGTGACAGGCAGCAAAAGACTTGGTTGTATTAAGTGACGTACAGAAAGTGTCACCTGGACAGAAAATAGTGAGTGTAATTGTAGTGAACTGTGACACACAGAATGGTTCCACACTGCTGTGTGTAATGGATTTGTATCACTGAGATATAACATTAAAAAAAGGGGGTTATATATGGCGATAGCTGCACTACTAGTGCCAGCCAGCCAAGCCAGGAGACAAAAAAAAAATGTCTTCTAGCCCTTAGAAGGGCTGTTGGGTTCTTTGTGGGTGATTCCTGCCTAACAGAGAACTAAATGCAGGCCCTAACACTGTCCCTGAAACGCAGCAGCTCTATCCCTAACGACATCCAGACGGCATCTGAGCCGAGCACCGCGGCCAGTCACTAGTACATTCCAGGGTCACCTCATCAGGCCAGCCAACCCCTGCTATCGACATGTAAGGGCCCCACGTGATGCTGGGTGTACTGTAGAGTCTCCTGGCTTGTGATTGGCTGAGTTTATAGGCGCCAAAAAAGCACGATGCGGAAGTTGCCATTTCCTCGAGCATGGCGAGATACTCGTCGGAGCAGCGAGCACTTAAGAGTACCCTACTATTAGAACGAGCACCAAGCTCGGACGAGTATGCTCGCTCATCTCTACTTTCTATGCATTCACTACGTACTTGTCCGATAAATTGTACGCTAATGCTACGTATAAGTTACTCTATACGCTGTTGTGTATGAATTCAATTACTTAGCAAACTTTTACTGTTAGTTTGTTATTAATGCGCAAAAGCCCGGCAAGAAAGCGGTCACCTGACCTAGTGGGCAGGGCTTGCTCTGATTGGCTCAGGCTCGGTAAGCCAGTGATGCATCACTTCTGCTGCGACTGCTGAGACGAGCAGAAGCACTGTGTGTGAAGTTCTGAGACTCTGAGACCTGTGTTGTTGAAATTGGGGTGTAATTGTTTAGGGAATCCATATTACACATATCAGGGATACTGCAGGGCAAGTGCAGGGCTAGTAATTAATCAGGCAGGGAGAGAGACAGGGAAAGAGACAGGGTGAGAGACAGGGACAGAGACAGGGTGAGAGACAGGGAGAGAGACAGGGAGAGAGACAAAGACCAGCTGCAGGGCCACAGTAAAGTGAAAAATGTCTGAAATGGATAAGCAAAAGGGGTCCAGTTCCAGCCAGACCTCGAGCTCTAAAAAAAAGGAGAAGGTCGCACAGGGCAGCAGTGCCAAAGGACCTGTTGCCGGAGCTTCTACTAGTAGTATTCGCAATACTTGGCCGGTGTTCCACCAGGCTAACCCACCAAGGCGCAAAATTGTAGTGGAGGAGAAAGTGGATGAGGTAGTGGAGTGGATGGCACGCTCATCTCAGTCTCAGCCAGATGATCTGCTGTCATCTGCTGATACAGTATCCAAATGTAGCCACGGGTCAGACTCAGAGCGTTCCTCCTGCTCCACCATTCCTCTCGAGCAAAGCCCGTCATTTTCGTATGCAATTTTTACGCTCATGCGTACGTGTTCAAAGAGGTTGTGTACCTTTTAAAACTGAATGTTCGTTATTAGTAGGCGAATGTTTGCAAAATGCCATATAATAACGTGTGTTTTTTACGCAGATTTGTCAAATAGATTTGTAGAATATACGAATCTTATGTAAAGTTTGACGAATGATTGGCGAATAAAATTCTCTAATTCTCCACTTTCCACCCCCACTCTTAAAACATAGTAAGAGGGGACTTAGATTGTGAGCCCCATTGTGGACATTGTGTTGCTAATGTCTGGAAAGAAAGAAGGAAAAAAGGAAAGAAAGAAAGAAGGAAAAAAGGAAAAAAGGAAAAAAGGAAAAAAAAAAGAAAGAAAGAAAGAAAGAAAGAAAGAAAGAAAGAAAGAAAGAAAGAAAGAAAGAAAGAAAGAAAGAAAGAAAGAAAATGGGCTGCACCCAATGGCTACATCACTTCCCCCACTACATTCCTCACATAGTTTCAGCACAGAGTGCAGACACGCCCCCTCACTCTCTGCTCATCAGGAGCATGCCCTTTCTGGCACCCAGCAGCCATACGACCTTTCACCACCGGTCACTGGTAACAAGGTAATAAATCTCTCCATAAACACATTTTTTAACTGCTTACCGAAACTGTTTCCGGTGCTGCTACCTCCCTTATCATTCTCCATGCGTTTAATAACCACGTGTGATGGAATGAATAGTAACCTAGAAGTCCTCAGACATAATGATATCAATAATATCTTGTGGACACTTCATGAACTAACCGATAAGGTATAAAGTAGCTCTCTACGTGTCTGTATACACTCAAACAGAAATATGTCTTTCAACACCTTTAGATAGAGATCTACACATCCTGCCTGATTCAGCACTCATTGGCTCATTTAAGCTGTCTGTCAGCCTGAGAGCAAATTAGTGCAAGCCCCTCCTCCACTTCCTCTCAGGGTCATGTGATCTTCCTTCTTCTTCCTCCTCAGTTCTTTTTCCCGCCGTAGATCGGTGCTACACGCTGTTTTACTGGATTTATCCAAAAAGGACCTGAACAGGTTCAGGTTTGTCTGTAATCTGAAAAATTGCAAAGTTCCACCAGTACCAGTACCCAGTTTGTCACCAACCATCTTTATTCCCAGTCTTGACGGTCTAATAGGTAGATTAGGGTAAGAACATAGTTATATATCTTTATCCAAACTCTCACTAATGGTTTCCAGTGGTTTACCTGTCTTCTGCTTTTATACAACCATCCGCCCCAGTACAACGCTCAGATTATAGAGACCAGTGAAGTTTTGTAAAATTCAATTCTGCTAATTCACCGAATTTTACTAAAAAGTCCGCTTTGTGGCTAATTACTTTTTTTTTTTTAAAAAGTACTTACCCGATCCATTTGCCTGTGACGGACTGGCCGAAGGTCTGGCAGAAATCTTGTGTGGCCATAGATGACATCAACACGTCGGCCAGTGGGATTTCAGCTGAAATCTTCAAGCAAGATGGTGGGGGGCTGCCCGTTGCGAGCAAGTGGATCAGGTAAGTGATATAATTTGTGGGTTTTTACACTATTTCAGTTTAAATCGATTCAGTACCGGGAAGCACGAGGAAATTCGTGGACTTCGATTCACTCATCCTTACTCAGGATCAGAGAAAAGAACTGGTCGGGGATATGTAATCCTTGTTTTTATGCAGTGATCAAATACAATTCACAAGGCAGTGGGGGAAATCACTGAATACAGAAATGCAAAAACTGAAAACTAGGCAGCAAAGGTCCACATTGAGTACTTAGAGATGTTTTCCTGTTTGCTTAAAACATTCTCTAGAATAACATTTTGTGAAAGTAGGTATCATTTTGTGATGTGTTCCTTCTACCTTTATGGCTCCTATTGCTCATTCTGAGAGACCATGTCCATGCAGCTCTTTCTCCTGTGATGTTATGTCGATGCACGGGGCAGTGATAGGGGAGTGTATGGAACTAGCAGGATGGGAGGCGCTATAAACTAGTAGATTGTTGCTAGGGATGGTGCTAGAGCTGTGTCAGAGATAGAAGGTGCATCATGGGTTTGGTTGGATACAGGAACAGGAAGTGCTACATACCGGACAGAAATAAACCAGAGGGATAGGTAATCCCAGAAAACCCCTTTAAGTGCAAATAAAAAATGTCATCTTTACTTCATCTGCAGGTATATAAAATGTGTGAGTTGGGCCAGGCTGCTCTCACACCCCAGTTTAGGCTACGTTCACATCTGCTTTGGAGACTCAGTTCGAGGCCTTCATCACAGAATCTGTTAAAATAGCAGAAAGTGTTCTCCTGAATGGATCCCATTACAGTTAATGGCAGGGGCATAGCTACAGTGGAAGCGGCTGCTACAGAGCCCGAACTCAAAAGGGAACCACCCAGGAGGAGGACTAAAAGATTTTAATGACAGGGCCGCCTCAACAGCGTTATGCAATGACATCATATACAGTGACATTGCATACGGTACATATGTGTAGGGGATGGAGCGGCTGCCGGGCCTCCCCTGAGAGACAGATCTTGATTAACCACATATTGAGGGATGCTCTGAAGGAAGGAATTGCGAAGAAGTTGCTGGAGGTGGGCAGCATTCACAAATTTGCAGTGGGGCCTAGTCATTTCTAGTTACACCACTGGTCAATGGGTCTGATTGGCTCAGTTTGTGCCCGTTATGTGCCAGATTTGGGAGTTCTGTTTTTTATTTTGTTCTGAGCAGAAAAACAGATAACAATCGCTGATGTGAAATAGGCCTTAGGCTGAGTTCACATCAGTGTTCAGCCTTTCCGTTCTCCAGCTCCGTTATAGGAGGAAGAGAACGGAAAGGACGGATTCGGGACATAATTGAGCTGAATGGAGCCTACGGACCCCATAGACTATAATGGGGTCCATTAGGTTTCCGCTCAGAAGATGATTTTGGAGGGGAGAAAAAAGTTGTGCATGCAGGACTTTTGTCTCTGCTTCAAAAATCTTCCTCTGAGCTGAAACTTAACAGACCCCATTATAGTCTATGGGGGCCGTAGGCTCCGTTCAGCTCAATTATGTCCCGAATCCGTCCTTTCTGTTCGGAGCGGGAGAACCGAAGGGCTGAACGGTGATGTGAACTCAGCCTTAGTCTTTGTATTTACGACGTCTATTACATGCAGTAACTTTTAATAAAGTTACTTTTCTTTATTCTAAGAAAGTTAACTTGAAACATTAAAGTCCTCGGCATGACAATTCTATTTTGGCAGCAATCTGTAATTGGGGCAGCAGGGAATTGTGCAGATGATTAGAGCTCAGTCTATGCCTGATGCAGAATATATAAGTCCAAGTTTTCTACGGCTCTGGTATATCACACTACTGCACGCTGCACTGAACTGAGCTGCACCTTCCAGAAACAGTGAGTGGTTTATTTTCTTATTTTCTTATCTCTCATCTCTCTCATGAGCCGGACATACCCCCTTCTTCACCCTGGCAGCCCCTCTGATATGATATTTCATGCTCTGATGCTTTCCCTTGGCCTGCGCTGGATCACACAGGGCAAGGACTGTTTGCTTATATTTTTACACCAGTAGGCACAGACGTCCGCTTAGCAGCATTGCCGGTGACCTCACCAACACTAATGGGCAGTCCTTATCTCTGCCCTAGGCTGTTTTAAAGTTCGCCCATTAGTGCCGGTGACATCACCAGGCTCAATGCTAGGTGAAAGCCTCTACCTAGCAGAGACTCGGTACTTCATCGGATCTAATGAAAAAGCACTTGTCCTGCGCGATTCTGCACAGGGCAAGGGAGAGCATCAGAGCATGAAGTGCTCTGATGCTCATATCAGAGGGGCTGCCTGAGTGAAAAAGGGGATATTCCTTTCAATTGTCTACAAATAACCTGCGTCTAAGATACTGAAGATGCCTTTATAGGTCCCTTTAGATTATCTTATTAATTGCTGAATGAAGCCACCCTCCAAATGGCCTAAACACCATAATAAAATACTAATATGAGTTTATTATAAGCCACCTAATATACCAGAGTCCACAAAAAATCTACTTCTAAACTAAATAGACGAGGCGGCAAATCAGAATGAGGTCGTTATTATGGGGGATTTCAACTACCAAGATATAGACTCGGAAACTGAAACCTGTATATCTCATAAAGGAAACAGGAAATAACCAAAGAAAATTACCTTTCCTAACTGGTTCAGGACCCGACTAGAGGGACGGCCATACTGGACTTGGTATTAACCAATAGACCTGACAGAACAACAGATGTGCAGGTCGGGGGACACCTGGGAAATAGTGACCATAATATAATAACCTTCCAACTGTCATTCAAAAGAGCGTTTCTTCAGGGAGGAACAAAAATACCAAACTTCAGAAAAAGCTAAATTTATCCAACTAAGAGAGGCCATAGGCCGAACTAACTAGGACAAAGTCCTCAAAAAAAGAAAAAATACAGCCGCAAAATGGGATATTTTTAAAAGCATTCTAATATCTAATTGTGAGAGGTACATACCTTATGGAAATAAAAGGTTAAGGAACAAGAAAAAAACTAATGTGGATAAATAGAGCTGTAAAGAAAGCAATAAATGACAAAAAGAAAGCATTTAAATCACTAAAAAAGGAGGGAGCATCGAAAAACTATAAGGAGAAAATATAAATAAAAGCAGCCAAACTAGAGACCGAGAGATTAATCGCCAAAGAGAGTAAAACTAACCGTAAAATGTTCTTCAATTATATAAATAGTGAAAAGTATAAACCTGAAGATGTCGGCCCCTTACAGAGTAATGAGGGGGGAGTTGCAGGGAGCGATGAGGAGAAAGCAAAGCTATTAAAGATTTTTCCCCACTGTATTCACTGAGGAAAATAAACTGTCAGATGAAATGCAGAATATAAAAGAAAATTCCCCATTAAAAGTGCCCTGTCTGACCCAGGAAGAAGTACAGCAACGTCTTGAAAAGATTAAAATAGACAAATCGCCAGGACCGGATGGCATACACCCCCGTAATGTCATAGCCAGACCCTTATTTCTGATATTTAAGGACTCTATACTGACAGGGAGTGTTCCAGAGGATTGGCGCATAGCAAATGTGGTGCCAATATTCAAAAAGGGTCCAAAAACAGATCCCGGGAACTATAGGCCGGTAAGTTTAACATCTGTTGTGGGTAAACTGTTTGAGGGTTTTCTAAGAGATGCTATCTTGGAGAACCTCAATGAAAATAAGCAAATAACTCCATATCAGCATGGCTTCATGAGTGATCGGTCATGTCAAACCAATTTAATCAGTTTCTATGAGGAGGTAAGTTCTAGACTGGACCGCAGCGAATCAATGGATGTCGTATATCTGGACTTCTCCAATGCATTTGACACGGTACCACATAAAAGGTTAGTATATAAAATGAGAATGCTTGGCCTGGGAGAAAATGTCTGTATGTGGGTAAGTAACTGGCTCAGTGATAGAAAACAGAGGGTGGTTATTAATGGTACATACTCAGATTGGGTCACTGTCACTAGTGGGGTACCACAGGGGTCAGTATTGGGCCCTATTCTCTTCAATATATTTATTAATGATCTTGAAGAAGGCTTGCACAGTAAAATATCAATTTTTGCAGATGACACTAAACTGTGTAAAGTAATTAACACAGAAGAGGACAGTACACTGCTACAGATGGATCTGGATAGACTGGAGGCTTGGGAAGAGAAGTGGCAGATGAGGTTTAACACTGACAAATGTAAAGTTATGCACATAGGAAGGAATAATGCAAGTCACCAGTACATACTAAATGGTAAAACACTGGGTAACACTGACATGAAAAAGGACCTAGGAATTTTAGTGAACAGCAAACTAAGCTGCAGAAACCAGTGTCAGACAGCTGCTGCCAAGGCCAATAAGACAATGGGTTGCATCAAAGGGGTATTTATGCCCGTGATGAGAACATAGTCCTGCCAGTTTACAAATCATTAGTCAGACCACACATGGAGGACTGTGTACAGTTCTGGGCTCCTGTGAACAAGGCAGACATAGCAGAGCTGGAGAGGGTTCAGAGGAGGGCAACTAAAGTAATAACTGGAATGGGTGAACTACAGGACCCAGAAAGATTATCAAAATTAGGGTTATTCACTTTAGAAAAAAGACGACTGAGGGGAGATCTAATAACTATGTATAAATATATCAGAGGTCAGTACAGAGATCTCTCCCATCATCTATTTATCCCCAGGACTGTGACTGTGACGAGGGGACATCCTCTGCGTCTGGAGGAAAGAAGGTTTGTACACAAACATAGAAGAGGATTCTTTACGGTAAGAGCAGTGAGACTATGGAACTCTCTGCCTGAGGAGGTGGTGATGGTAAGTTCACTATAAGAGTTCAGAAGGGTCCTGGATGTCTTTCTGGAGGGTAATAATATTATAGGTTATAGTTACTAGAGAGGGGTCGTTGATCCAGGGAGTTATTCTGATTGCCTGATTGGAGTCGGGAAGGAATTTTTTCCCCTAAAGTGAGCAAAATTGGCTTCTACCTCAAAGGGTTTTTTTTGCCTTCTTCTGCATCAACTTGTAGGATAACAGGCCAAACTGGATGGACAGATGTCTTTTTTCTGCCTTATAAACTATGTTACTATGTTACTAGTATCGGGCTCTTACTACATACTGTACAAATTCTGCTAATCGAGACATGACCTGCATTGCAAAAGGTGGAGGGATACATACAAAAGCCAAGATGCAAGTCATTCCCATTCATTCCCATTCCAATATAAAAAGACAAATCTTTTTCTCACTATCTAACACCTGTCCTATTGGTTCATATTCTTCCTTCTTATGTATATATTCACTAATGCTACATGAATCTATTGAGATACACGAGTGATATTCATATTGAGCTCCTTTCTTTTTCATATAGTAAATATTCTCTTGTATAAGATGGGTTTCAACTAAGCCTACAATGGCTGGGAGATGTTTAGTTACTTGGTCAAATACTGCTCTACTATTATCTTGTCTCCCAACCCTCTCACATTCCACATCAAGAGCCTATGTGTCATAACCCCCTGTTATAGTATAGAATAGTTTATATCAGATCTTAATAAAGCCAAGATTATCTACCCTATTTCTTTTCAACGGTTCCCGCCATGATCCCACTCACGCCTACCCCAAACCCATAATTCTGGTTCATAAGGCCTAAACACCTCTTCCCATCTACCGATACCTCCACTCCCTCCACCACCCGCCTACCTCTCCTCACGTATATATATGTGCATGCACACACTTGCATGCACATACACATACAGGTGTATAACTTCACAGTCCTTTAATATCCAACCATTCATCTGCTTTTTCTTGTCTAAATGTGAAGAAGATTTGATCTTTTTTTGCCTGGTATAGGATAGAGTATATAATGTTAACCTGCATGAGTCTTCTTTTGATATCTCGATATTCTCTCTGTTTATTCTGTGTTTCTCTTGAAACGTCCGGAGAGATTTCTATTTTATTCCTGTTGTATTCCCGTTCCCTCTTGCAGTTCTTGCCTTCTTCTCAAAACTACATCCCTATCTTTAGAACAGATCATCTTAGCCAAAATAGATCTGGGGGGACTTCTGATTTTTTTTTTTTTAAATTGGAATCCTCTTGGGCACGTTCTACTGCAAACCATGAGGATAAGTGAACACGGCCAACTACTTCAACTACTATCAGCCAGTTTTGAATAAACCCCTCTAGATCATTTTTCTCTGTTACTTCAGGAAAGCCCACTAAGCGCAGGTTATATCTCCGCGCTGTATCCTCTAGGTCTGTAAGTTTATCTTTCATCATCTGTTTATCGGAATCCATATCACTCAATCTTTTCTTAAGAGTCCTCATCTTTTACTTCTCTGGTGGAGGTTTCAGCCTCCTTCATCTTATCCCGCATTTTATTTACTTCATCATTACTGCACAAAGGATATCCTACAATTTGTTATCAATCATATTTATCTTTGTCTCCAACCCTTCCCTTTCACTCTGACCATTCTCATGTCCCTTCTCTGGGGGTTCTCCAGTACTGTATTTGGCACCACCATCCTCCTTACTTTCCTTGTAACCCTAATTTTCCTGCGCCATTCTGGTATTGCCTGGTGGGTATTTCAGAAATTTGTCAATTTTTGTAATAGGACTGCTTACTCCACCTCCTCCTTTGGGTGAAACCGCCCTAACTTACTTTCTATTTTGTGCTTTAGCAGGCTTTTTTTTTTTTTTTGACCCAGCTTTTTCATCAGGGTCTCTGACACCTATTGGTGTTGATATTTTTCATACTGTTTTGCTTTAATTGAAGTTATTTGTAGCAACTATGGGCATGTGAAAGGTAAAGGAACATCTCATATCATTAGCTTAGAGGATAACATTTCCCTTGCCTACTACAAAGGCTTTGAAGAAGGCAAGAAAGTGCTTACCACTGAAGCAGACCAAGTGGCTGCTTTGTGGTCCCTGGATTGAAGTTTAGTTAAGGTGAGGTTAGTCCCATCTCCAAGAGCATTTCTATAGGAAGTGCAGAGGAAGCAGCCACAACAAGGTCTAGAGGCCTACACTGTCCGAAAATCCCTTAACAACCTGTGAAGACACCATTTTTTATGAATGGGATATGGCACAGTAGGGAGGGGAAAGTTACAGATTTTGAATTAATTGCCATAGTATAACGTCACATCTATTTCAACTTCTTTTGCCGTTATCTGATGATAATTTCTAAAAGATTCTCTCTTTGAGAGGGCAAAAAGCCCCAGAAATACCATACTGTGGTATTTCATTACCTTGTATTATTGGAAAGAGTACATTTCGATCCTAATATGGCAGCATTTGTCTTTGTATGCTCATAGAAGGAGGTGGGCAGTTATTGTGGTGTCTTGTTTGGCAGGTAGTGGGTTAGGGTTAGGGTTAGTACCCCTTGTACCAACTAACCAGGTTAGCCAAGCACTAAGAATGTTATTCTGATGATCCTCTTTTTTCCATCCTTTAAAGCCTGTATAGGGATCTGGCCTTAACTGCAGAGGAGCCACCAGGCCACTACCTCCTAGAATAGTACCGGGGCAGTTGGCAGCTGACACGTGTGGAGCAGGGACACTGATGAAAAGCACCAGGGGGTCAGGCAATAGTCATAGTTTGTAAACAGGCAGAGGTCAAGGCAAGCATAGTTTGTGCAATTCTGTGAAACTATCCGAAAGGACAGTATGGTAGACAGGCTAAAGTCAGGGCAGTTGGTTAACAGACATAAGTCGGTACATGGGCAGACATTCAGAATAGCGCACCTTCTCTGGTTGAACTAGTAAACTAGGAATCTAAGCTCAGGCAAGGATACTGCGAAGTCACAGACAAGGAAGGAGACTCCAACTCAGATTGACAAAAAACAAGATTTTACTAAGTACTTAACGTTTGTGGGAAGGAAATACCCCAAGCACATATACATACACTCAGCTGGAGGCTGAGGCACTTGTGTTACACAGCATGGTGCTCTATCAGTGTGCGCCCAGGCTTCTCCACAGTTTTGCTGTAACCCAGCAGCTATACCTTTTAATACCCTAATTACCGCAAACAATTCTGTGAGTGTGGTACAGGAGTACCGCTGGCGGTATAACACAAACGCTTACAAACTTAATCAATAAACACTAAACCTCAGAAAGAGTATAACCAGTTGTTTGCCACAGTAAACCCCACTTCTGTAGCAAGGTAGCTTGCAGCCTGCAAACCACCTGTCTAATCTTCAGGCTTTTACCCAGTAGCTACTGAATTGGTGCCAATAACATAATGCGGTGCGTGCACGTTTACCCACTGTGTCTGCACAGTGGGCCTCAGTTCTTTCACTGACCCGGGTCCGTTGGGTACCTTAACTTTCAGAAGTGTCTGGTAGAGGATCTTATCTGGCAACCACGCAGTCTCACTGACTCTTCCACTTGTCCTCTCAGCAGGGCTCCTGATGGTAGGTAACTCTGGTCTGTAACTCTACAACAGTCTCTGTTCCAGGTCTCCTTGCAGAGTCTTGCTCCCTTAGGGAATAGTCTCACTTGTAGATCCCACTGGAAAGCACAATCAGTAGCTCCTTCTCCTCTGGCTCTCTGCAGCACACTCCCAAGATGGCTGCCACACACTTCTCCTATCTGAAGCTCCACCTCTGCCGAACAGGGTCTCTTTGTCATTGCTCCAAGGAGCTATAGTCTTTCCTGTGGTAAACAGTGACATCCTGTGGCCAAAAATGAAATGTCAGTTAAATAGAATTATAATTACAGGAACAGGTGCATTCACAGAATGGAGGCTGTTTCTCCACCTTACAGAGTGAGAGGGCAGCCCGTTAGAAGTAGCTGCTCTCCTCTCCTTGCCCACAGAACAAGGAGAGGAGAACAGTGGTGCTGAAGACAAAAATGAGAGTAGTAGTAGTTTAACGAATATTGTTCCTAAAAACAGTGACAGAGATGGACTGCCAATATAACACCGATCCTGTGATGTGTGGTTTAATGCCAAGCAACATCAGAAAACACATCATATTCCCTCTACTCACTCATGTCTTGGTTATGTATCGAATAAAACGGTTGATAAATGAAGAGTGCTGAGCTAACTCATTCCAAATGTCTCTTTCTACTGACAGATTATGTTGCAAACAAACTCTACGAAGGTCACAGATTTCTTCCTCACAGGATTCCAGTATATTGACAACTACAAGACACTTTTCTTTATATTTATACTTAGCATTTATGTCATTACTGTCAGCGGAAACCTTCTAATTGTCACCTTAGTGTCCTCCAGTCACCTTTCACAGTCTCCCATGTACTTCTTCTTGAGCCACCTGTCAGTTTGTGATTTCCTGTTCTCCTCGAATATTGTCCCCAATATGATGCATATCATATTAGAAGGCGGCAGTACCATTTCATTTTCTGGTTGTCTTATCCAGTTCTATATCTTTGCTTCATGCACTGCTACTGAATGCTATCTGCTTACTGTCATGTCCTTTGACCGATTTGTAGCCATCTGTGTCCCATTACATTACACCATAGTAGTGAACAGTACGTTGTGCCTCCATCTGGCAATATGGTCATGGTTACTTGGCTTTCTATTTGTCCTGATAACCATCTCATTCATTTGTCAGTTGGATTTTTGTGGTAGCATGAACATCGACCACTTCTATTGTGACTTCATTCCCATGCTTGAGCTTTCTTGCTCGGATGTATCACCTGTTGTCCTAGAAACATTTTTCTTTGCCATTGTCATAGTCTTATTGCCTTTCCTAACTGTCTTAGGTAGCTATGTCTCCATTTTCTGGACAATTATTGGGATACCATCATCTACAGGAAGAAAGAAGAGCTTCTCAACTTGCAGCTCCCACCTACTCGTTGTAGGTACCTATTATGGCTCACTTCTTAGCATATATCTATTTCCTTCAGGAGGTCACTCTGATAACATTAATAAGATCTTATCTCTTCTCTACACTTTGGGGACACCATTGTTAAATCCACTGATATACTGTTTCAGGAACCAAGAAATCCAAAGGCAGCTTTCTAGAATTTTCTTTTTTAAGAAAAATATCCAACCATTTCTCAGCTAGTGACAAAACTTGATGTACAGGCACCTATGAGAAGACAGGAAGACCTCTGACATACTAATATTAATGGTTGGTGCTGCTTCTGCTGTTACTACCCACATTCTGAATCTTGAATGGTGAGGCTGGAGTCTTTCATTTTCCACTCTTCTGTTTTCCAGACATTTTATTATGAAGCTCATAAAAGAAAAGTCAAGGGTTTTGTACGCAGATTATCAAATGGTGTTTCTGTAATTTAAAGATGGATAATTAAAAGAGATGAGCATCGGCCGAGCGTGCTCGGGAGCAATTTTCGAGTAGTAGCGTACGCATTTTATAATCTGTACGCTAATGCATACACATTTTAAAATCTGTACACTAATGCGTACACATCTTATAAATTTATATGCTAATGCGTACAAATTCCAAGATGCGTACGCATTAGCGTACAGATTAGAAGATGCATACGATACTACTCAAAAATTGCTCCCGAGTATGCTCGGCCGAGCATGCTCACTCTTCTCTAATAATTAAATATCCATTCTCTTCTATAAACACACTACATACTAGTATTGACAATTTACTTTGGTAATAATGAAATGTTTGTGGTAAAATGTCTTTTAACTCTGTGTTCAATAACATGGGTATGACAATGCAATTTTTTAAGTGAAATGTCTTGGAACTACATGCAGTAATGCATTTAATAACACGGACATAAAAATGCAATTTTCACAGTAAAATCTCTATGCGTTCAATAATATGATTAAAAAAATGTTTTTTGTGGTAAACTTTTTTTTTTTGTGTGTGTGTAAAAATGTTGCACCACATTTTAATTGATGCATTTCCTGTGACATTTCTGTGACATTTAGGACCCATGCGTCTTTTCAAAGTGGTCTATGTCTTAGGCTGGAAATGGAGATTAGACCTGGATTATGGCACATTTATTATCTGCAATATTAGAAATGTTGCGAAACAAAGTTGCATACTGTGCCATGCAGGCCCCTGGTATATGTTTTAAAGGGGTTGTCACAGTTTAGGGAATGGAATTTATCATGTAGAGAAAGTTAATACAAGGCACTTACTAATATGTTGTGATTTTTCATATTGCTTCCTTTGCTGACTTGATTCATTTTTTTATCACATTATACACTGCTCGTATGCAGGGGTTACTACCACCCAGGGGCAGATTGGCCATAGACTCTACAGGGAATTTTCCCAATGGTCTGATGCCCATAGGGCCATCTGAACCCTCCTCACTGCCGCTGGCTGGGTACATACTACAATAGAGGTCACTTAGAGAAAGTCCAGGCAGCATGCTGAAGGTAGGGCTGTTTTGGTGTTGTGGCCCACATCTCAACTCCCCAGAACCCTGCTACATATTCATATTAGAGACAATTGGAGGAGGAGGACAGAACTTTGCAGCTATTGATGGCCATCAGAGAGGGACAGCTTCTGGAGAGGTATTTTGTGCCACACTCTGGTATTTGGTCCTGTGGGATGGTATTCTAAGCACAACATTCTGTTGATTTGGACCAGCCTACAATGTTGGGGCCACTTTCTGTTTTTTGCCAGGGCCACTTTAAGTTCCCAATCCACCCCTGTACCACCCTGCATTCCAGCAGCAGTAGTCATGCTTACATACTATAAGAAAAGGCATTGGCCTCTTTGATAGACAGCGGGCATTTTCATAGGCTGGTGATGTCTTTGAAATCTTCATTCAATAACATGGGTGTAAAAATGCACTGCAATGCTATGCTTTTGCTATAACTAACCATTATTGTGCAGTAATATGCAACACATTTAATAACATTGGTATAACTGATGTTATTGGCGTTATTGATTGCCATAAAATGTCTTCCCCTGAAATGATTTTTAGAAGAAAAAAAAAAGTCCAATTGCTCAATGTTTGCAGCAGAATGCTGTTGGGATGTTATCAATAAGCTTATGAACTGTAGAAACTGTACAGATTTTTAATCTGTCTACTCAGTCATGTACAGAAAAGATGTGTTTCTTTTTTTGCAGGGGGTTTTGTAAAGCAGAACTAGCTGCCAGCCAGCATCCGTATTAAACAGACATCTGGGTAACCAGTCCTTCACTCCCTCAAAGCTTTCCCTAATCAATTTTCCTAAAATCTACCCAATTTTATATCTGTATGGTTTCTCTATCACTCTATATTGTGTATACTGTCCATCCTTTTGCCCCAACAGTGTGAAGAAAAGACCGACATTCACTTTTAGATGATATATTGTGTTATTTATTGTCATATTATCAGTTATGTGACACATTTCGGCTCAATGAGCCTTCCTCAGACATATTACAATCACCAGTGAACGTAAATGCATGCAAAATCCTCCAGATCACCCAATTGTGGCATTGGGAGAGAGGCAGTCCGCTCCTCTCTTGATTAAAAAAGATCTGCTCTCAGCGTGATGACGTCATCGAGCTCTCCCAGCAGGATACATGGTGACATCACCACGTGATCATTCTGGGAGTGTGCTGTGCCATCATCACGCTAAGCGCAGGTCCCTCAGCAGGTCCTTTTCAATCAAGAAAGGAGCTGACTGCTTCGGCGCTGAGAGCACGTGGATAAGGTGAGTGATTTATTTATTAATTTTTTTAACACAAAAGGTCATATTGCACTAACGTATTACTGCTTTTAACATCCATTAGACAGATGCACTTCTGTCTAAGCAGTCATTAAAAATGGCCCCATTGGTTGAAAGGCTGAATGGGGTTTTAACATAGTGATTCAAGACTAAATAATTTGTAATGAACTGAATGTCTTGTTGAAGTTTTACGAAGCTGTAGAATAGAATTTTTTTGAAACTTCGCTCATCTCTAGTTATGACCCTGGGAGCACTACTGGCCAAACCTCAAATTTACTTTACAAGAGTCTCAGTTATAAATATACAAAGCCTTCTGTTTTACCTTTCACCATTTCTATTACTGTTTTATGGGCTACCAAACAACCACTTTATAGTATGAAGGTGTTTTTGGAAGCGTTCCACCTTCCTCAGATACAGCACTCCATATTTGCTATATCTGCGGAAAGATGTGAATACCTTCGCAAACACCTTCATGTAATAAAGTGTTTTATGATATTCTGCGCTCCTCTGTTTCTCAGACTAATCTGGTTGCAATTTCGGGGGGTTCTTCCGGATCAGTGAGCAAAGCTGCTGTTACCTACACATGATGTGAGTAGTTTCCATGGGTTTCTTAGAGTTCTAATTAAAAGGAAAGTCACAGAAGCATAGCAGCATTCCTCAAACTAACTGTGCATGATCTATATACAAACCTAATCTAATATACAATCAGATGTTCTAACAGATATGTTTGGTCAAAAAGCCCATCCACCAGCAGCAAGGTGACCTTATTACAGATGGGTGCCTAATTCTAAACCTATTTTTAAGCCATTTGTGGGCATCTACTTTCAAGGATCGCTGAACCCATAAAAACTGACTGCTTCCATTATCACCTCTTAGGGTGAGCAGGCAATGACCTGTTGCGTCACTCTGTGCCAGCAAACCTTCCATGAGCAGGAGGCACATGGTCAGCTATGCACATCACCTAATTTAAACAGGCTGTGAAGGGGCATGGGTTAATGAGATCACTCATGATGCCTACAGACGGCATAGAAATAGGTTTAGACTTAGGTTTCAATCCGTATGGAGGTCACCTTGCTGCTGGTGGATGGGCCCAGATACTGCAGATCAGATGAGGTATTAGACTGTACAGAGATCATGCACAGCATGAGCCCTTTAATTTCGAATAGGCACCTGTGTTTTTTCTACCATGCAGGATGCATTGATTTAGGGCTCATGCACACGACCATATGTATTGCATCTGTTTTCTTTTCTTTGTTTTTTTTTGCGGATGCATTGTAACAATGTCTATCCTTACCCAGGAGTAGGACTAAAAGAATTTATTGTCAGGGCCCCCTCAACAGTATTATACAGGATTATATACAGTATATACATTTAGGAAACGGACAGGACATCTAAGATGGCGATCTAGACTAGCCAGAAAAGTGGGGGTTGCACAGGAGTCGGTGGTTTCGAAGCAGTTGCTGGGAGGGGGGACATTCAAAAACTTGCTGTGGGGCCCAGTCATTTCTAGTTACGCCTGGTGTAAAGGATAATGACACTGACACTCGGGGTACAGGATGATGACACTGACACTCGGGGTACAGGATAATGACACTTATACTTGGGGTACAGGATGATGACACTGACACTCGGGGGACAGGATAATGACATTGATACTCGGGGTACAGGATAATGACGCTGACACTCGGGGTACAGGATAATGACACTGACACTTGGGGTACAGGATGATGACACTGACACTCGGGGTACAGGATAATGACACTGACACTCGGGGTACAGGATAATGACGCTGACACTCGGGGTACAGGATAATGACACTGACACTCGGGGTACAGGATAATGACATTGACACTTGGGGTACAGGATGATGACACTGACACTTGGGGTACAGGATAATGACATTGACACTTGGGGTACAGGATGATGACACTGACACTTGGGGTACAGGATGATGACACTGACACTCGGGGTACAGGATAATGACACTGACACTCTGGGTACAGGATAATGACACTGACACTTGAGGTACAGGATGATGACACTGACACTCGGGGTATAGGATAATGACACTGACACTCGGGGTACAGGATAATGACACTGACACTTGAGGTACAGGATAATGACACTGACACTCGGGGTACAGGATAATGACACTTGGGGTACAGGATAATGACACTGACACTCGGGGTACAGGATAATGACACTGACACTCGGGGTACAGGATAATGACACTGACACTCGGGGTACAGGATAATGACACTGACACTTGAGGTACTGGATTGGAATGTTATTTTACATACTTGAGAAGGTGTTGGTACATTGTTTTTGGTGATAAGTGGGATGTTTCATATATGATACCCTGCCCTTCCATAGTCTATGTCTACTTGGATTAATACACAGAATGAAGACATACCTACATACCTACTTCCATCCTGTACCCTAAAAATTCCCAACAAGGTGTCTCCAGGCTGCTTCCTGTTTCTTGTAGATGTTGTAGAGTATGGCTAACTCATCATCTGTTACCGATCATGCATTGAGTTTTCACACGGCTTGAGTGCAGGCTACAGCACCTCCTGTACATTAAACCTGCTTCTATCACTCTCCACTATTCTGCTCACAGTGATCTATAAACCTTTACCTTCAGTTAGATGTGATCTACAGAAGACACATCTTCATGTGTGATTTCTGGACAAGGCATTATGGGACATGAAGTTACCAGAGGTACTGCTTGCAGTCAACTCTATAATTAAGATATGGATTGTTGTAAAATAGGGAGAAACAGAAAAACACTGGTATTGTACACTCCTTAATGTTGAAATTGCAACACCAAGAATAGAAGTCATGGAACCAATATGCAAATGATGAAAAATGTAAATGAAATATTCAAAACATTTTGATTTACTTAATATTGAGTATAATAATACACTGACACTTGGGTGTAACACACAGAGACACACATGAAAAATGTGATTTGCCGCAAAGCTGAACTTCCTCGCACTTAGTGGCAACTAATCAATTTTTCCAGAAATGGCAGTAAAAAAGTAAAAAATACATACTCACCTCTTCCATTTGCACACGAAGTCATGGCCATCTTGATTGAAGATACCTAGCAAAATCTTGTGCGGGGTGACGTATGACGTCACCACGATGGCACCCTGTGTCTTCAATTGAGATGGCCACTGGCGAGCAAATGGATAAGGGAAGTATTTTTTTTTAACTCGGCATCTGAGGGGTTAAATGATGAGTGGTGGCACAATAGCCATTCCCCATCATTGCATCTGCCACATACAAAGGAATGCGCTTTGTGACTAAGTAATCAAATTTCTCTGCAGCTGATTCAAATTTTTTTAAAATTTTGTTCATCTCTACTTCCAACCACCAAGACACACAACACTGAACAGCACTGACATCTCGGCCTAGTGATAAACCAAGGTCTCTCGTTTAAGTATTATGTCACTCCCAGTGTGTGACAAGTGGCAATAACTGGCACACTGATTAACAGGAGCATCACACATCATCCCACACAACTTTATCAGATTTTTGAAGTTCCATGTTGCTAAAAAAAAAAACTTTGCTTTTATTCTGGCTTTATGAAAATGCCACAGATTGGAGCTAGGTGCTGGAAATTCCATATTCTGCAGATTTTAGTGACACCTGCTACTTTTGCACAACTTTATGTCTTGTCCACCTTGGTGTTTTAATTTCAGTGTTGAGGAGTGCAGATAGTGATCTGGAATAGATGTCTCTGGTGAGGTTTCTCTTTAAGAAGAATTGTTTGTTATAAACAGTATATCACATGCCAGTGTTAGTAGACTCAGCTGTACTATAATATTTAAAGGAAGTGTGCTTTCAGGTTTTCATAAAAACAAATTATATGGTTCCTGGCAAAAGATCAGATCAAATCTTGAGAAACGTTTAACTGTATAGCTGGAGGACACAGAATCATTCACAATCATAAAACATAAATAAACGTTTTATTACAAGAAGAGGAGGAGAACTAGAGGCGGCTATAAAAGAGAAATCTCAGGATACTAAATAGTTCTTCCACTAGTCCTGAGGTCAGAACTTTACCTGGATCCACTTTCTGGAGGTATCTCCCTACCTTTCATTCCTGCATGTACTACTATGGGTTTTTATATATATGGTTAGTATCAGGTTTTTTTTTCCCAACCCCTCCCCCGGAGCTTTCTATTAATTAAATCCATGTCCTGACATACGTAGAGAGGTGTAGTTTCTTCTGGACAAACACCAGAAATGTTACAGCAGTGCAGTATTTCCTTGTCTTTGTCCATGAAGACCTTCTAGACATGGACCATATTGGAGATGAGATAAATCTTGAACTTTTGGTCAGCTTTTGGCCTGCAGCCATAGCGGCATCAGCTAATCCTCTACGCTTTTCTTTCAACTCTTTGCGATAAGGGATATAACCCCTCGTTACCCAACAATCATGTCTTATGGTAAGCTCATTTTTAATGCTTGTACCCCTGAAATTAAAACACACGTTTCTTATTTCTCTCTGTTTCTGGGAATGTTGGGGACAATACAACTCCCCACTTCCATAGAAATGTACTGTCAGACATATTGATTCTGACTCTAAGGAAACACCTGAACCCCATCAGCATATTGATGGGGTTATGTCACCTTGTTTTGCTTAGGGTGTGGCTATACATTCAGGTTTCATAATGCAGTTTTAGAAGTCAAGACCATGAGTGGATTGAAAAAAAGAGAATTTGTCTCTGTTCTTTATAATTTTTCTCCTTTTATGATCTACTCCTGATTTTGTGTTCCTAAACTTCTTCAGGAGACCAGACCGTGTGGCCGTACTCTTAGTGCCAGGCAATACTTGTAGAGCCATTCATAGTGTTACTGTTCTTTCACAAAACTTTTTCTATGTTATAGAGTTTTGGTGGGAGCCTGAGCGGTGAGACCCCCACAGATTGCTAGAATGAGGAGAAATAAGTGAAGTGAGCTTTCTCTCCTCTTTGCACAAACACGAGAACGAGAAAGGTCCCATAGGCTTTCTATTGAGTCCATCTTGTTTGGCCTCTTGCAGTGAGGAACAACCTAACAGAGTTCACTATATCCAGATAATGTTGTGATTACTGACTAAAATGGTATCTGTCTCCTTTCTGGCAGAAATGCCTGCTTTTCTGCGTTTCGGCAAACAGGAATTTTTGTCTAACTGAGAGGTGGCATTGATGCTGAAAACTGGACAGATACCAGTCAGATCCCATCATAGTCAATGGCATGCAGCAGTTTACAGCGTTATCTGGATATGGTAGATAAAGTGAACTTCAGCAGGCTGTTTCTCTGCGGCATTTCTGAATACAGATATGAACGCGGGGTAAACACTCGCTACTCACCTCTCCTCTCTTTCTAACGATCAAAACTTTTGATATGTCTATATGACATGTCAAAAGTTTTTTGAAAGTAAAGTCAACCTTTAACTTGCTACCTTTTTTGTGGTAAACCATTACGTCAATTAGCAGAAAAAGCTGTTTGCTACAGTTTGGAGCACTGAGGACGGGTCCCTTCATATCAGTGCCCCGTTGTTTCTTCCCGCTACTCACTAAGCCCCTCCTATCTCCTACTGTTGGTGAATGATCCAGGCTCCTGGTAGCTTCTCTTGCTTGGCCCCATAATTATGTGTACATGCCAGAATTTTGGTTCATGCACAGTACATCATCTTGTTCTTGTCCCAGACAGAAGAAGTAAAATGTGCACGGCTCACACATAGGGTGAGCAAACCCAAACTGTAAAGTTCAGGTTCTTACTGAACATCGAAGGTTCGGGCACCATAACCTGAACACAGACTTTGTCTCGGAAATCTGTGCTCGGATGCTGAATAAAGTTTGTTGAAAGGCTGCAGCGCAGCCAATCTACAAGCTTTTTAGCTGTGGGCACTTGGAAGCCATCACAGTCATACCTAGTATTGGCATGGCTGTAATTGGCCAGCGCAGCACGTGACCCTACATGCATAAATGCCGGATCACATGATGCACTGCCATTATGACAGATGGTAGGGACAGACCAGACCTTCCTCTGGTACATGCAGGCAACAGGATGTTCTGCGTCATTTTGTAGGCCCCAATACCGCTCTGCGAGTGGTGAGGCCAGAACAAGTAGATATGGTAGTAGATTAGATGGCTGAGAGTGCCTCCAGTTCCTTCACATTGTCTTCCACCTGGTCCCCTGCTGAAACTCAGAGTTGGCACTGGTGGCCCATGGGAATCTGTCTTCTACCTCAACCCCTTGCAGATCAGCGAAGCAGTCTGATCCCCAAGTTATGCAGCAGTCACTTATGCTTTTTGATGACTTTGCTGATGGTGGTTCCATGGGCCATCCACTGCCCCAGAAGTGGAAGAGATTAAGTGCAGTAATGCCCAACTAATTATGTTTGAGGATGAGGGAAGACGACTGCAGCACGTCTCTGATGATGATGATGACGAAACACCGGTGTCAACTGCTGTGGCTTTCTGCAGTGTGCAAACCGGCAAGGAGGGCAGGGGTGAGGAGTGGGTGGAAGATGATGTGGACGATGATGAGATCCTGGACCCCACATGGAATCAAGGTCATCCGAGTGACGTGTGCAGTTCGGAGAAAGAGGTGGTGGTCACGCAGCAGGGTGCAAAACCACAGCAGATGGCCCCTAGCCAGTGTGCCTGGACTGAGCACACCAAAGCCAGCTGAAAGGAGTTCCCTGGCATGGCAGTTCTTCAGGTAATGTGCTGACAACAAGACACATGTGGTTTGCACGCTGTGCAGTCAGAGCCTGAACCGAGGCATAAATGTTCTAAACCTGAGCACCACCTGCATTCCCAGGCATTTAAATAAAAAGTGGAATGGACACCTGAAAAACCACAAAAGATCTGAGGCTCCTCCTGCTCCCTCTTCTGCTGCGGTCTTGGCCTTTTCCTCCCTCATGGAGCAACAGGGTCACCTGGCTCCCTGCAAAGAGAGGATGTGACAGCACCACCACAGTGTCACTGAACATCTCATACTGTCCCATGGAAGCGTTTAGCTGTCCATCCCCAAAACACTGGAGAGAAAGAATAAATTCCCACCTACCCACCCGTGAGCCCTGTCCCTGAATGCCAGAATTTCCAAATTTCTGGCCTTTGAAATGCTACCATTCTGTCTGATGAAGATGGACACTTTTAAAAACCTTATGGCGTGCTGTAACATAGTACGTGATTGTCAGCCGCCACTACCAGGTGGGCAATCCCTGTACTGCAAGAACAAGTGGCGCACAAAATCAGTTGTGCGCTGTGCAATGCCATCAGTGGCAAGGTCCACATAGCCACCTATACGTGGACCAGTAAGGACGGGTAGGGAAGCTATAGCTTCCTAACTGCCCACTGGGTAAATGTAATGGCGGCTGGGCCTCAGGCGGAAAGCGGTTTGGCGCATGACCTACCCCCACCCAGAATTGTTGGATGTTTTTTGTTGCCTTCTACTACTACTACTACTAATACTACTACTTTGCCTCCTCCTATACTGTCTCCTCATCCTCCTCTACTGCATCCTCATCCGGTCAGCGTAACACCTGAAAGACCAAGTTCAGCACAGCCAGGGGGAAACAATAGAAGGCTGTTCTGAAACTCATCTATTTGGGGGGAAAACCCCACACCGCCCAGAAGCTGTGGACGGGCATTGAAGAACAGACCAATGAGTGGTTGGTGCCACTGAACCTCAAGCGTGACCTGGTGGTGTTCGATAATTGGTGAAATATCGTAGCAGATCTGGGCCTAGCCGGTTTGATGCACCTCCCTTGCCTGACACATGTGCTGCATTTGGTAGATGTTGCTGACAAATTACCCCGAGATGTCAGAGTCTGTGCACGCTTTTGGCGTCCTCACCCTGCTGCTGATCACCTCTCTACACTGCTGCATAACTTCTGACTTCCCGCTCATC
The DNA here is from genome assembly GCA_900303285.1 of Rhinella marina. Taxonomy (NCBI): domain Eukaryota; kingdom Metazoa; phylum Chordata; class Amphibia; order Anura; family Bufonidae; genus Rhinella; species Rhinella marina. Next base: position 28,777 of record ONZH01025243.1, read on the forward strand.
GCCTCATATGCGACGTACCCACAAGGTGGAACTCCACCTTAGACATGCTGGAGAGACTGTGCGAGCAGCAGCAGGCGATAGTGGAGTTTCAGCTGACACACACACAGGTGAGTCACTCTGCGGAACAGCACCAATTGACCACCAACATGTGTGTTATGTTGTGCTGTTTCGAGTACTCCACCAACATGGCCATCATCAGCGTTACTATCCCACTTCTATGTCTCCTTGAACAAACTCTTCAGGCAATGATGGATAAGGTGGTGGCTCAGGAGGAAGAGGAGGAAGAACAGGGATAATTCCCATGGTTATCAGGCCAGTCACCCATCTGTGGCTCGGAGGGTGGGTTCCTGCAACAGCGGCCAGGTACCTAACTGTCCAGTCAGGGCACAGTTTTGGAGGCTGAGTAGGATGATGAGGAAGAGAAGAAGGAACTGTTTTCAAAGCACAGTTGCACCCAAAGCAGATCACAGGCATCACTGGAGCGTGGTTGGGGGGATACAGAGGACACAGACAATGCACCTCCCACCGAGTACAGCTGGGACAAATTGCCCTGATTCTTACCAGTGTTGATTATTGGTTGGCCATCCTGCTGGATCCCCACTACAAGGACAACGTGCCATTCTTAATTCCGTCACTGAAGCGCGATCAGAAGATGTGAATACAAGTGCCCATTGGTAAACGCACTAATGACTGTGTTCCCACCTGACAGCGGGGGCCCAATAGAAGCAGGAGGAGGAGTAGGAAGTCAGCAATGCAGCTTGAGAAGAGAGGGTTAACATGGCCGAAATGTGGAAAACCTACATCAGCATGGCACAACATCCAGCTCCAGACCGTATTAGCAGGAGGCAGTATTTTAGCAACATAGTGGAAAATACGTGTCTTCATGTACTGACTGATGGATCTGCCCCATTTAACATCTGGGTCTCCAAATTGGGCACATGGCCTGAGCTCGCCCTTTACGCCTTGTAGGTGCTGGCCTGCCCTGCAGCCAGTGTATTGTCTGAACGTGTGTGATAACCGACAGGCGCATCCCCTTGTCCACAGACAATGTGTACATTCATTAACCCCTTCCCGCCCAGCGCCGTACTAGTACGGCGCGCTGATCGGGCGGGTGCAGGAGCTGAAAAAAATCTAAAGTGCTAATTTGCCATATTTTTATTGCTTTACCTCCCCCAAAAATTGGTATCAATGAAAAGTCCAGAAAATGAGCCACCACAAAGCTCTATAGACGCAGCCATAACATTTTTTATGGGGACAGAATAAGGCAATGAAAAGAAAAACAAAAGGTATGGTCAGGAAAGGCAGGGAGAGAAAAACGAAAACACAAAAATGGAAAATTACCTGGTTAATCTTCTCAGCTCCTCCTGTTCTATAACATCAGGACTGCAGATAAGACTGTGTGTACAACTTAATTGTTAATGGTTAGAGATGAGCGAGTAGTGTTCGATCGAGCCGGTATTCGATCGAATACTACGCTATTCGGCATACTCGATTTCAATCGAGTATAACGGCGATGGCGCACTTACAATTCGTTTCCCCTCCCACCTTCCCTGGCGCTCTTTTTCCACCAATCACCATGCAGGGGGGGTATGACAGGCACGCTGAGCACGCTGGCAGCGCGAAAACGGCGTCTACATGCATTGGCTGGAAAAACCATGTGACCTCGAATATTAAAAACTCAGCTCTTCCTGCTCGTACGCATATGCTGCGTGAACTTAGTCAGGGACAGAGGCTGGAGAAGGGACAGACAGGTTTTAGCTGTTGGACAGGCAGGAGCGTGATTAAAAGCCCTTATCAGGGCTACTACAGTGGACTTCAGTGATAGCTTACTACAATATAGACTTTATAGAGAACGGCTGCTGTATTCAGGGATAGCTGCTGGAGTAGGGACAGAGAGAGGCATTAGTGGTGTATTAGGTGCTCTGCTACATACCAAACTATATTTGGCACTACTGCTGTGTACCTTGAAAAATACAATATATAGGCCTTAACTGGCAACTGTACTGTGCGTTCTCTTGCAAAGTAATTTCTCATAACTGGTGTTTATACCCACCGTCTGTTCAGTTACTACACGGCTGTGTACCTTGAAAAATACAATATATAGGCCTTAACTGGCAACAGTACTGTGCGTTCTCTTGCAAAGTAATTTCTCATAACTGGTGTTCATACCCACCGTCTGTTCAGTTACTACACGGCTGTGTACCTTGAAAAATACAATATATAGGCCTTAACTGGCAACTGTACTGTGCGTTCTCTTGCAAAGTAATTTCTCATAACTGGTGTTTATACCCACCGTCTGTTCAGTTACTACACGGCTGTGTACCTTGAAAAATACAATATATAGGCCTTAACTGGCAACTGTACTGTGCGTTCTCTTGCAAAGTAATTTCTCATAACTGGTGTTTATACCCACCGTCTGTTCAGTTACTACACGGCTGTGTACCTTGAAAAATACAATATATAGGCCTTAACTGGCAACTGTACTGTGCGTTCTCTTGCAAAGTAATTTCTCATAACTGGTGTTCATACCCACCGTCTGTTCAGTTACTACACGGCTGTGTACCTTGAAAAATACAATATATAGGCCTTAACTGGCAACAGTACTGTGCGTTCTCTTGCAAAGTAATTTCTCATAACTGGTGTTCATACCCACCGTCTGTTCAGTTACTACACGGCTGTGTACCTTGAAAAATACAATATATAGGCCTTAACTGGCAACAGTACTGTGCGTTCTCTTGCAAAGTAATTTCTCATAACTGGTGTTCATACCCACCGTCTGTTCAGTTACTACACGGCTGTGTACCTTGAAAAATACAATATATAGGCCTTAACTGGCAACAGTACTGTGCGTTCTCTTGCAAAGTAATTTCTCATAACTGGTGTTTATACCCACCGTCTGTTCAGTTACTACACGGCTGTGTACCTTGAAAAATACAATATATAGGCCTTAACTGGCAACTGTACTGTGCGTTCTCTTTCAAAGTAATTTCTCATAACTGGTGTTTATACCCACCGTCTGTTCAGTTACTACACGGCTGTGTACCTTGAAAAATACAATATATAGGCCTTAACTGGCAACTGTACTGTGCGTTCTCTTGCAAAGTAATTTCTCATAACTGGTGTTTATACCCACCGTCTGTTCAGTTACTACACGGCTGTGTATCTTGAAAAATACAATATATAGGCCTTAACTGGCAACAGTACTGTGCGTTCTCTTGCAAAGTAATTTCTCATAACTGGTGTTCATACCCACCGTCTGTTCAGTTACTACACGGCTGTGTACCTTGAAAAATACAATATATAGGCCTTAACTGGCAACAGTACTGTGCGTTCTCTTGCAAAGTAATTTCTCATAACTGGTGTTCATACCCACCGTCTGTTCAGTTACTACACGGCTGTGTACCTTGAAAAATACAATATATAGGCCTTAACTGGCAACTGTACTGTGCGTTCTCTTGCAAACTAATTTCACGGCTGTGAAGCAAAGTATTGTAAAAAAAAAAAAATGCGGCGGGGGGCTAGCGGAATCGGACGTGGACGAGGACGGGGGCGCGGAAATGCTGTTGGGGGCCTGGTTGAAGCCAGTGGGGATACAATGCGTGCTGGTGAGGGTCAGCCAGGATCCCTCTCATCCAGAATCCCTGCCTTTATGGGACAGTTAAGCAGGGGGCGGGTTACACCGCTGTTGAGGCCTGAGCAGGTTGAACAGGTGGTGCAATGGATAGCCGATAGCGCTTCCACACAGTTGTCCACCAGCCAGTCATCCACACAGTCTCACTCTGACCCTCCTTCCTCCACACCTGGCCAACAGAGTCATCCCACCCTTGACCCCTCCCAGGAGCTCTTTTCGGGTCCTTTTTCAGATGTGCCGGAAGAATCCCAGGAGCTAGCAGAGGAATTTGTTTGTAGTGATGCCCAAACACTTGAGTTTTCGCCATCTCCTGCTGATGTGGACCCTGAGCCAGCATCTGTTATCATGAGCGATGATGATGATGAGACGCAGTTGCCATCAAGGGAGGCTGTTGGAATGTCCGGTGGGCAGCAGGAGGAGCAGAGTGAGGAAGTGGAAGAGGAGGTGGATGACGAAATGACCGACCCCACTTGGCCAGGGGTGATGTCCAGCGAGGAAAGTAGTGGAGAGGTGGTGGTCTGCGCAGCACCGAAAAAGGCAGCAAGAGGCAGAGGGATGTCCAGAGGCAGAGGGATGTCCAGAGGCAGAGGGATGTCCACAGGCAGAGGGATGTCCAGAGGCAGAGGACAGTCCAGACAAAGTAGTGAGGCCACAGCCAGCACGGCCGAAGCTGTTCCCGGCAGCGGGCAGTCGCGCGAAGCTCCCCCATCGAGGCCTCGTACTTCTGTGGTGTGGAGATTTTTTAATGTTTGTGCGGATGACAAACTGAGCGCGGTTTGCACACTCTGCCACTCAAAACTGAGTAGGGGCTCTGAGAAGAGCAATCTGACCACCTCAGGCATGCGGCGTCACTTGGAAGTCAAGCACTGGGCTGAGTGGGAGAGAGCAAACGCAATACAAACTGCGCCCGGTCCTGCTGCCACTGCCTCTTCCCCTGTGTGTGTGCTGCCACTGCGGTCCAGACCTCCAGCCAGGACACCTCCACATCTGCCTCTGCCTCGGCTACTTTGGGGCCTTCTCCTTCAGCCTCCCCTTCCCCCGCCTCTTCGCCTGCACCCTCACACTCCTCGTCCCAACAACTGTCCATCTCGCAGGCGTTCGACCGCAGGCGGAAGTACGCCTCGAGTCACCCCCAAGCCCAAGCCTTAAACTGCCACATCTCCAAACTGCTGGCCCTGGAGATGTTGCCGTTTAGGCTTGTGGAGACGCAGGCCTTCCGCAACCTGATGGCGGCTGCCGCACCTCGCTATTCCGTCCCCAGCCGCCACTACTTTTCCCGGAGTGCCGTCCCCGCCCTGCACCAGCACGTGTCGCGTAACATCAGGCGGGCCCTGAGGTACGCAGTCAGCGCAAAGGTCCACTTGACCACCGACTCGTGGACAAGCGCTTGCGGCCAGGGACGCTACATCTCTTTGACGGCACACTGGGTGTAGTGGAAGCGGGGACGGGGTCGCAAACAGAGACGGCCTACCTACCACCCCCGCCCAAGATTGCCAGCATGGGTTCTGATAAACCCCCCTCCTCCTCCTCCTCCTCCTCTGCCTTAACATCGCCCTCTAGCCGCTAGCTGGAAGCGTTGCAGCACTGGCGCGGGGAGACGTCAGCCAGGCGGTGCTTAAGCTCATCAGCTTGGGCGACAGGAAGCACAGCGCCCCAGAGGTGAGGGACGCCATATTGGCAGCAGACGTGAGATGTGGCTGTCGCCGCTGCAGCTAGGACCAGGCATGTCGTGTGCGATAACGGCCGTACCTGGTGGCGGCTCTGGAGCTTGCCGAACTCAATCACGTACCATTGCCTGGCCCACGTTTTTAATCTGGTAGTCCAAAAATTTCTGAAGGACTTACCCCAACCTGGCAGAGCTACTGGTGAAAGTGCGGCGCTTGTGCGCTCACTTTCGTAAGTCAACTGTAGCTGCTGCTAGCTTAAAAAAACTCCAGCAACGCCTCCATTTGCCTGAAACATCGGCTGTTGTGCGACCTGCCCACTCGCTTGGAATTCCACCTATTCCATGTTGGCCAGGGTGTGGAGCAGCAGAGAGCATTGATGGAGTACCAGATTATGAATCCACGCGTGCCTCCCAACTCAGCTCCTCAGTTTGTAACCACGAGTGGCCATGGATGGCAGACATATGCGATGTACTGCGTATCTTTGAGGAGTCCACCAAGAAGGTCAGCAGCGAGGACGCTATAGTGAGCGTAACCAGTTCCCCGCTCCTAGGCGTCCTTAAAGAATCGCTCATCGCAATAAGGGAGAACGCATTGCACGCAGAGGAGACGGGGGTAGGAGAGACGCAACGGAGCTACACAGTCAGACACACTTTGTCTGCTTCACGGTGGCAGTTGCAGGAGGAGGAGGATGAGGGAGGAGGAGGAGGACGACGTGGAGG
>ONZH01025244.1:0-26188 GCA_900303285.1 Rhinella marina
ATGAGAGTGGGGAGTTAGCAGTGGCGTCTGAGGAGCTTGGAAGATGATGATGAGACACTGTGTCGGAGGTAGTTTCAGGGACGTCACTGTTGGAGTCTGAGGAAGACCTGGGATGATGAAGGGACAGATCCTACTTGGTGGATGAGGCAACTGGAGGCAGGGTTCAACTGTGAGACGACATCAGCACCCCAAGCTGTTGAGAGAGCCAGAGGGCTGCAACGAGGGAGAAGCCAGGGCCGAGTCACTACTTCCCCAAGTGCTCCTAGAGGTCACGCTCCAGCCCGTACTATGCGCCACTCCTTAGTTTGGGAGTACTTTAAGGATGATGAGGCCGATCCTCGTTTGGCTGTGTGCAAGCTGTGCCACACGTCAATGAGCAGGGGTTCAAAACGCAACAACCTGACCACTAGTCCTGCGAAACATTTGAGAGAAAACCCCAATGGTTTGCACTTCTGTCAGCGGGACGTTGACACAGTTAGTCCAAAACTGTGTCCGTCCCAAGCCAGGACGTTGCAGCCTCCAGCCCCGAAAGGTCCCCTCCAGCTCCATCTCCCCTCCCTCTCCTCCACTCATGTGTCCCAGTGCAGCGTTCAACTGTCTCTACTGCAGACATTTGAACGTAAGCGCAAGTACGCAGCCACCCACCCCCATACGCAAGCTCTAAATGTGCACATCGCCAAGCTGATTAGTTTGGAATGTTGCCGTACAGGCTTGTGAGACAGAATCCTTCCGCAACCTTATGGAGGCGGCAGCCCCCCGTTACTCTGTCCCCAGCTGACACTATTTTGCCCGATGTGCCGTCCCCGCCCCTGCACCGGCATGTGTCTGAGAACATCGCCCACGCTCTCAAAAACGCGGTTTGTGTAACTCCACATACCACAGATACGTGGACGAGTACTGGTGGCCAGGGACATTACATTCTCCCCTCACGGCACATTGGGTCAATCTGGTGGAGGCTGGGGGCAGAGACCGATCGTGGGCTGCACATGTGCTACCCACACTACGAATTGCGGGACATGGTTAACGTCTGTGTGTCTCCGGCACATTATGCCTCCACCTCCTCCTCCACCTCCTCCTCCCTCCAAAGTGGCAGTGATGCCCAATCGTCAAGTCTCATTTCCTCGATGGCCAGCAGTTTTCAGCACTGTGGTAGGGAAGCGGCAGCAGGCAGTCCTGAAACTGCTGAGCCTGGGGGATAAGAGGCACACGGCTGAAGAGCTCTTACATTGGCATCAGGGGGCAGACCAATGTGTGGCTGGCGCCACTGAACCTTTCAGCCAGGAATGGTGGTCTGCGATAATGGGTGTAACCTGGTGGCGGCTCTGCATCTTGGTGGGGTGACTCACGTGCCATGCATGGCCCACGTGCTCAAACTTGGTGGTGCCAGTGGTTCCTCAAGACCTACCCCCAGTTGAGTGAGTTGCTCACCAAGGTGCGGCGCATATGCGCCCATTTTCACAAGTCCACCACCGATGCCGCGACCCTCAGGACTGTGCAAGGGCGGCTACAACTCCCTGTTCACCGGCTGCTGTGTGACGTTCCCACGCGTTGGAATTTGACGTTACACATTCTAGCCAGGGTGTACCAACAACGCAGGGCAGTTGTAGACTGCCAGCTGATCCCCCGAGGTGGTAGTCAAGCCAGTCAGCTTCCTCATAACTATGCTGAGGAGTGGACGTGGATGGCTGGCATCTGCCAGGTCTTAGGTCCCTTTGAGGAGGCAACAGAGATGGTCAGTGGTGATGCACACATCATCAGTGTCACCATCCCTCTGTTGTGCCTCATCCAGAACTCCTTGAGGAACCTAAGATCTGAGGATTCAGCAGTGTCACAGGAGGTGGGGGAAGACAGTGACATTGAGAGTACCTGTTGTCAGTTTCACAGCGCGAAAGAAGAAACTCTTGGACACCATGCATCAGGGGTGATTCCATGCTACCTGTTGAGCGGGTATGGGCTGAGGAGAATGAATTGGGGTCGGAGGAAGGGGGGAGGAGGAGATGGAGAGTCCGCTAAGTGAGGAGGCTGAAGGCTTGCGTGTTGGCACAGTAGGGCACATGGCAGACTTTATGCTTGGCTGTCTTTGTTGTGATCCCCGGGTCAAGAGGATACTGTCCACCAATGACTATTGGGTGTACACCCTCCTTGACCCACGCTACAAGGACAACTTTGCCCAACTTATACCCGTGGAGGAAAGGAGCACCCGAGTCACTTCTTCTACCACAAGGCCTGGTTCAGAAACTGCTACAGGCCTTTCCAGACCAGTCGAGCAACAGGGGGCGGACTGCCAGTGGCTGAAGTTGGAGAGGAGGGGAAAGTCAGTGTAGGCGCCAAGGGCAGGGGTACACTATTCCATGCTTTTGCCAAGTTTCTTAAACCCCAGCAAGACAGTAACGACACAGCCGCAGGGCAGGCCAGAGCAGGGCGGAACAGTACCGCAAGATGGTGAGGGAGTATGGTCGCGGGACCAGACCAACGTCCTGACTGATAACTCACGCCATATAATTACTGGCTGGCCAAGCTGGACAGGTGGCCAGAACTTGCGCAGTACGCTCTTGAGGTGCTTGCCTGCCCTGCTGCAAGTGTACTGTCTGAAAGGGTTTTTTAGTGCCGCCGGGGGTATCATTTCGGACAAACGGACGCGCCTGTCCGCCGACAACGCCGACATCCTCACGTTCATCAAGATGAACAGGTCATGGATATCCCCCCAGTTCTCATCCCCACCTCAGGCTACCTCCTAAATTGCTTGCTTTCCTCCTCCTCCTCCTCTTCATCTGAGTTGCATATGCAACAATTTTTCAGGAAAGTCATCGCGCTTTCTACTAACAATTTTTCAGGAAAGTCATCCGTCTTTCCAATAACAATTCTTCAGGAAAGTCATTGCGCTTTCTAAAAACAATTTTTCTGGAAAGTCATCGCGCTTTCAAAAAAAAATTTTCTGGAAAGTCATCGCGCTTTCAAAAAAAAATTTTTCAGGAAAGTCATCCGGCTTTCTAAAAACTATTTTTAAGGAGTCATGCGGCTTTGTAACCAAATTTTTTTATGAAAGGCCATGGGGTTCTATACACACAGTGCTGACGGAAGCCCATCAGCCTTTCTAAACACAATGCCCACTGCCTCTCCCAAGCGGTTGTGGTGCTGATGTTGCCTCACACTTAAAATTGATCTGTTCCTGTGCCTGATCCACCCAAGTTGAATCTGTCCCATCATGAAGTCTCCCCAAGGAGTCCCCACTGTAACTTGCTTCCCATACAATTACCTCACCCCCCGACTCCTGTGTCTCGCCATTGTCCACCACCTCCTCAGACAACACTGGTAAATCCCCACTGTCAGCACACGGAGACTGCAAAAGGTCTTGCGAATTGGGGCAGAGAATGTTCTGGGGTTCCAGGGAGTACGTGACCACATGCAATCTCCATCTAAAAAGTCATACTGAGGCTCACCACCATGCTTTACACTGCAATCTTATTACTGAGGCTCACCACCATGCTTTACACTGCAATTTTATTGAAAGACAGACAATCAGGGGTTCACCGCCAGGTTGTCAGGCAGCATTTTTAAGTGGGTCACCATTACCGTGTCCCTGAAAATTGGCAGTGATGGACCTTCGTTGCACCTAGTTGGGTGCTTCCCTAACATGTGATGGGCATGTGCCTCGCCTTTCTTTGTCTGGGTGAGCACAATTGCCATGAGGGTAACCACCAGGCTGTTGCCTGAGAATTTGGGGTAATGGTGGGATTAGGCAGCCTCAGAGGCATCCATGCATGCTGCCCCTGCTGTTTCCTGTCCATTTCCGTGGTGTTTCCATCATTCCAGGTTTTCACCCAGCCTTCCCTAGAAGAGCCTTGGTCCCCTGCAAAAAATGCTCGCGTCTCCCATTGACTTCAATGGGGTTCGTTATTCGAAACGAGCACCCGAGCATTGGGAAAAGTTCGACTCGAATAACGAGCACCCGAGCATTTTAGTGCTCGCTCATCTCTAGTCATTAGTAATAATCCTTGCACAGTGAGTAATAGTGATTCTTGCACCGTGAGTGGCAATAGGATATCAGATAATCAAATAGTTGGTAGTAGTAATCCTCATACACTTAGTTCAATATTGGTTGCTTAATATCGATATTGTGCCAGGAATATTTACTCCAACCGTATCCCAATTAGTAATATGTGGCCAGTCAAGCCGGGTACATTACCCTCCTTATGGTTGCCTTGCTTCTGCTCCTCTGAGCGGTGTGATGCGGGCACTGCTGTCTCTTGCGGCGTGTGTTGTTTGTCTCTTGCGGCGTGCGGCTGTGGAGCGCGCTCTTTTCTTGGCGTCCCACGTGGCGTCCCACGTGTTGCTTGAATGGGGCGCGCCGCTCCAAAGGATGTTGCGCTTGTATTCTGATTACTCCGCAATATGGGGGCGATTCCAGTGATTTACACTCCTTTTGGATATGGTAGTGTACTTTTTAAGATGTGGAATCTTTAATTATAATAATTCTTCTTCCCTCCAGCCAGATCATATACACTGCTAAGTAAACCAAACGCGTTTCAGGGATAAAGCCCCTTCCTCAGTGTTTAGCAGTGATTTGTGTTTGGTCTGAAAATTATATAGGGTACCTCTTTGGATCGAGGTGGGAGGGTTTAATTATCAATTAAGCAGTGTCCCAAGATTCTGGGAAAACCTGGCCTGGATTCACCTATATTAGATGTATTAAATATAGATATAAATTATGTGTATAGGACACCAATGGTAGGAATAATTAAAATAAAAATAATCTGAGTAGAAATGTTCATGAAGGAATAAAAGTGAAGAAATAAAAACTAATATTGATCATCAAAAAGGAATAAAAACTGTATTGATCATGATAAAAAACAATATTCATCATGATAAAGATATATAAAAATCATAGTAAGAGCATGATCAAAAATAGTATAAATAGCAATAGAATATTAGTATTAGAGATGAGCGAATCATTGAAAAAATTATTCGTCGAACATTCGCCGAAGTTTTCCTAAGTTTCGTATATTCGACGAATAGATTTGTTGTATTTGCGTACAAAATATACGTTATTATGTGCTGTTAGAGAACATTCGCGCACTAATAACAAACGTACAGTTAAAAAATGTACGCAACTTACGAATCCCCAGCGAACTATTGTGTACGCGATTAATTAATACGCAGGCATGTACGAGGAGAGGCCGCAGCGTGCACTCCTCAGAGGCAGAGCGAATATTGAAAATGGCATCCAAACGATCCTCATCATTTAGCTCTGCTGCACAGCTGAAATACATAGTCCGGCTGATGGACTGCCAGGATTACGATTTACGATGGCACACACCACCACCCGAAACAGCATAAAAAGAAGGTGATCCAGCAGGTGATCCGAGGCTTGCGCCATAGTTTTGACACCTTGCGGACCCCGGGCCAGATTCAGTGTAAATGGTCAGATCTGAAATCGCCCTCAGAGGCAGTATGTATATTTGAGGTAGAACAAGTAAGGTGCTGTCTATCCGGCTATGGGCATAGTACAACCATCCACAATACTATAAAGTGAATATGAGGACACATTCCGGTACCTGTAAAGAAATACACACAATGGGCAACATAGTTGAAAACGTTGCTGAAAGGTAAAAACATTAGTGCAAACAATCCAGTACAAACAATATAGTGCAAATACATTATAGGTATAATGTAAACATTTTAAATATCACCTACCTAGTCTGCTCACGGACACGTTTAAGTCTCTTTTCTTCTTTCTGACGCTTGTCCTAGAACTGGAGCAGAGTCCCAAACTCAGTTGCAATTTGTAATCCACATAGGTAAAATTGTAATTCAAATGGGTAAAAAGTTAGCAGCAAAGGTTCCTTAAAAAAACATCTTTCAAGGGGAGAAAGGTTCCAATAACCTGAAAAGGGGGGAAAATGGATGAGGCGCACGTCTGCGCAACTTGGTTAAAGCAGCCTCGGGGACCATAGAATTTTGGCGAAGGGAGTAGTCCTTGTGGGGCGGAGTGGGAACTCCTGCCGCCTCCGCCAGCGGAGTGAACACCTCAGCGGGCACCTCAACTGACTTCTTAGGCTGCTGGACATATTGAGAGACGTAGATCTCCTCCGGTTCCTTCTCCTCATAGGGGTCGGTGCCCCACACCATGCCTCCCTAGTCAGGACCTCGCTGTGTCGTCATCTTAATTTTCTGAGTTGCCTCGTATTCCTCGCGTGCTGGAGAAGGGGGCGGGGCTACCAGGGAGGAGTCTGCATCGCAAATCAATTGAATTCGTACGCAACAGCGTATAGAGTAACTTATACGTAGCAATAGCGTATAATTGATAGGACAAACTACGTAGCAAATGCGTACAAAGCCGAAGCGAAGTACCTAATATTCAGATTCGCTTCGCAGCTAAAAAATCCCAAGATTCGATACGAATCAACTAATCGACGAATCGATTCGCTCATCTCTAATTAGTATGGTGAATTGTATAATATAGTGTCCTATGGTGTGGTACACTACTCTATTGATTTCAATGGTTTTAGTAGTGGGATTCCCTATTTGTTTCAATAATCATACTATAACAGTCTTTGATCACTCTATTGTTTCCTATGGTCTAGTTGTAAAGGAAAGTATTTTGTAAGTGAACTCTGTTTGATGCTCTTTTATTTTTTATATCTTATTTCTTATTTTTTGTTGCTTATTTTTGTAGGGATTTTGATTACATTGTACATGTATAAAATAATGTGGACACCACAATAGCAGTAGTATTAGGCAACTTTTTCACTCCACTGACGTCAGACACCCCCAGCCAGTAGTCAGTGGGTCCCTCTGACACCACGTTTAGTTGGCATGGGCCAGAAACAAGCTCTGTGCCTCCACCTGTCCTGAACCTGCTTCTTTTTTTCTGCTCCTTCTGCTCGGGAAGTATTGTATGCTGCTGGCTCTACTCTGCTTTTCATTGAGGACGAGCTTATTGAGGGCAGTCAGCAGCTACTGCCCAGCCAAGATTTGGAGGAGAGAGCCACTGATTCCTCCTGTAGGAGGGTAAGTAGAGATGATGAGAGTTGCATTAGAGTAGGCGTTGCGAGAGGTCAGGGATGCAGGCATGAGACTGTTTAGGGTGCCATCAGTGAAGTCCAGACAGTAGTGAATGATGATGCAGCCGATTTCACATAGGAGCCAGGTGAAGAGCTGATCTCATCATCATCATCACAGGGTGAGGTTGTCAGCTTGCATGTGAGACAGTGGTCTAGCCAGTAGGATGCAAACATAGCTGTGAGTCAGCAGGGTGCTAGGAGTGTTAGATCTGAAGCAAAACATGCAGACAGCATGCAGGGTCAGGGTAAGATACCATACTCAGCGGTGTGGGAATTTTTCATCAAGTTGCCGTAGCATGTCAGCATGGCAGAGTGTAGAATCTATGGGCAGAAGGAGAAACATGGTAAGGGTGCCAGTGTTGGTATCAACACATGGAACGTTACCATAAGATGTCATGGGAAAACCATGGCGCTAATGTTGTAGTACAGCATAAGGTGTCTCCTAGTGGCTCGCTACCCTTTTGCAGCAGTCAAAAGTCCCCCACCTCAGCAAAAGCGAGCCGTGTTTCCTTCCCATCATCTACTGGTCCTGATGCTCCTTCTCTTCCTCCTACTCCTTATGACTTATTTTGCCATTAATCGATCACTGAAGCGATTGCAATAAGACAACAGTATGCATGCACTCATCCAGAGGCGCAGAAGCTGAACGTGCTCCTGGCCAAGTTGCTGGTACTACAGTCTTTCCCTTTCTATGTGGTTGACTCGCCACCTTTTAGAGAGCTAATGGTTTGTGCCAAGTCAAGGTGGGGAGTCCCAAGCCAACATTACTTTCACCACTGTACCAGCCCTGCAGACGTATTTTGAGCAAAATGAGGGTGAGTCCTTGAGCCTGTCAGTGTCTGCTAAAGTTCATGGCAGCTCCAACATGTGGATCTGTAACTATAGTCAAGGACAATATATGTCCTTTAGAGCCCGCTGGGTAAATGTGGTTCCTGCCCATGCACACCTTCAACTTGGCCAGATGATGGCAATGCCGCCTCCGCCTTCTCAAACTGTGAGTCCTGCGCCAATGTGCCTCCTCAACCTCAACCCTGTCCTCAGTCTCCACTGCAGGCACAGTTCGGAGTGGTTCTCCAGCACACCACCTATGCATAGCATGAGTGCGTAGGCAAACGTGTCACACAGGGTACCTTAACCACCACAAATCATACATTCTTGAGTATATCTGACTTCTACAGTGCTGAACACTGGGGCGTACCATGTGCTATGTACTAAATCATACATAGCAGTTTTTGACTGGTATGTCACTCCATGGGTTGCCTGTGCCATCATGGGGTAGAGGGACCTGGGAAGGCAGAGTTTCCCTTGGAACTGTACTAGGCCCTCATTTTCAGTTTCTCCTTTTGACATCTACTGGTCCTAGAGATGAGCAAATCTTCAAAGATTTGCTTCAGTGAATATTCGTCAAAGTTTTTAAAAAGATTAGTCTCGGATAAGATTTTTTTCAAGTTCCGTTAAAAAATATTTGTGTTCTGCGAAAATTCCCGCAAATACATACGTATTAGTATACAAAGTGAGTATGAAAATGTCAAAGCAAGACCCAGAAGGTCTAAAAGAGAACCAATACACAACGCACATCTGAATAAAATGAATGAATACAAAGTGAGTACGAAGCTTTAGCGTATTATTATCTAGGCCCGCACAAAGAACGAACATACAGTAAAAGTACGCAACTTAACTGAATACGTACGCATTAGCGTACAAATTGTCAGATGCGTAGCATTAGCGTACAAATTATATGATGTGTATGTAGCGTTAGCGTACAAAGATTTAAGAAGAATCTTCCGAAGCGAACCTGAAAAGATTCGGATTCGCTTCGGTGTAGGAAATAACGAAGATTCATATCGGGAGGAATTATTTCAGGGACCAGAACTGTGGCCACTAAGGAAGGGGGCTACCTAGGCAATAAAGCAGCTGATTTTGCTGCCTGATCTGCTCTGGCATTTCCCTTTCCCTTTGTATCTGTTTTGCAGTGCCTTTTCCTTTTAATCACCACCACTCAAGTTGGCAATATGAAGGCTTCAATCAGAGACCTCGCCCCAATTTTTGATGGGTTTACCTGAAGTGGTCAGAAGTCTCTGGCTTTGGGTTATTCCAAATTCACATCGGGAATCAGTGTAAATGTAGGCTGTTTTTGCATCTGCATTGCATCTTCAAGCCATCTTCAGAGCCTGTAGATCCACTTCTTGGGCAGATCCACTGCCCAACCTGTGTAGTACCTGCTATCCTGGCCATAACTTGATCCATCCACAAAGAGCACATGATCTGGATTTTCTAATGGCTTATGTACCACATGGTCAAACCCCACTATCTCCTGTGACATCATCTGCAGTCATGAGCCTCTTCCCCTGGAACTGAAAGAATTTTTTTTAAGTGCCCTAACTCTTCCCTCCCTCCTTGCTCCTGCAGGCAACAGGGTGGCTAGGTTCAAAGTGTTACACCTTTGGACAGTGACATTGTCAGGCAACAAGATGGAACACTGCATTCTCAATGCAATAAAAAGCTGTTCGGATTGTACTTGCATGAGGATAGATGTAATATTATGAGGAGCAAGCACTGTCTCTTTGTTTTTCAGGACTATCTAAGAGCTTTTATCAAGCATGGCTTGTACAACTGCTACAGCTCTGACACAGAAAGGGCTATCTCTGGCCACGGGTCAAGTCTGGCTGAATAATATGCCATAGGGCATTGTTGCTGGCCATGCTGTTGGATGAGGACAGCTGAGGCTTGACTAATTACCTCTATACAATACAATCTAAATAGTTTGGCTTAATCTGGTATGCAGGGGAGGATAAAATTGCCAGCTTTAGGGCATAAAAGGCATCTATCACCTCATCTGTAAGGTGGAAGGGACTGGAAGACAAACAATCATAAAGAGGCTGCATCAAATTTGAGGCATTGCGTATCCAAGGTCTGCAATAAGAAACAAGGCCCAAAAATATCCTCAGTGCTTTCATGTTACTGGGCAGAAAGATGTCTCCACAGCCTTCTTACGTTCAGCGGAGAGCTGTTTCACCCCAGGTGAAATACAATGCCCCATAAAGGTAACAGTAATGCAGCAAAACTAAAGTTTTGTTTTTGACACCTTGTAGCCATGATCAGCCAAAAAGGACAGGAGTGACAGGGAAGCATATACACAGAGGGAGCGACAGCAGAGCAATAAGTCATCAACATGTTGCAGGAGCAAAACCTGTGACATGGCTGCAGTATACATACCGGATGATTTCTGGGCCCCCTGTGGCAGCACCACCCAGGTATACTGTTTATCCTCGTGTTGTGAAGGCAAACAAACACCAACTGTCTGGATGTAGTGGTACTGAAAAGAAAGCATTTGCCAAATCAATGACAGTGAAGTGGGGAGAGGTAGCGGGAACCTGATCCTACAAGGTTTGTGGATTGGGCACAATAGGGGTGTTAAAAACTGTGGCTTCATTGACAGCATGTAAGTCGTGTACCATCTGTTACTGAGCATATTTAAGCTTCTCACTCTTCTTTTTCACTGGGTACAAAGGAATGTTACAAGGGGATACAATCTTCTTAATTACCCCCTTTATCAAAAAATATTCAACTGCTTGAGATATGGCATCGGACTGTGCCATACTCAAGGGTAGAGCTGGGCGATATCAGACCCCACATCAGCCCATTGTGCCCCATCAGACCCCACATCAGCCCATTGTGCCCCCATCAGACCTCAGATCAGCCCACAGTGCCCCCATCAGACCTCAGATCAGCCCACTGTGCCCTCATCAGACCTCAGATCAGCCTATTGTGCCCTCATCAGACCTCAGATCAGCCCATTATGCCACATCAGACCCCACATCAGCCCATTGTGCCCCATCAGACCCCACATCAGCCCAGTGTGCCCCCATCAGACCCCACATCAGCCCAGTGTGCCCCCATCAGACCCCACATCAGCCCAGTGTGCCCCCATCAGACCTCAGATCAGCCCACAGTGCCCCCATCAGACCTCAGATCAGCCCACAGTGCCCTCATCAGACCTCAGATCAGCCCACTGTGCCCTCATCAGACCTCAGATTAGCCCATTGTGCTCATTAGACCTCAGATCAGCCCATTATGCCCCATCAGACCCCACATCAGCCCATTGTGCCCCATCAGACCCCATATCAGCCCATTGTGCCCCATCAGACCCCACATCAGCCCATTGTGCCCCATCAGACCCCACATCAGCCCATTGTGCCCCATCAGACCCCACATCAGCCCATTGTGCCCCCATCAGACCTCAGATCAGCCCACAGTGCCCTCATCATACCTCAGATCAGCCCATTATGCCACATCAGACCCCACATCAGCCCATTGTTGCCCCATCAGACCCCACATCAGCCCATTGTGCCCCATCAGACCCCACATCAGCCCATTGTGCCCCATCAGACCCCACATAAGCCCATTGTGCCCCCATCAGACCCCACATCAGACCATTGTGCCCCATCAGACCCCACATCAGCCCAGTGTGCCCCCATCAGACCTCAGATCAGCCCACAGTGCCCCCATCAGACCTCAGATCAGCCCACAATAGTGCCCCCTTCAGACCTCAGATCAGCCCACATTAGTGCCCCCTTCAGACCTCAGATTAGCCCACAGTAGTGCCCCCTTGAGACCTCAGAGTAGCCCACAGTAGTACCCTCTTGAGACCTCAGATTAGCCCACAGTAGTGCCCCTTCAGACCTCAGAACAGTCCACAGTAGTGCCCCCTTGAAACCTCAGATTAGCCCACAGTAGTGCCCCTTCAGCCCTCAGAACAGCCCACTAGGCCACCATAAGAATAAAATAAAAAAATCCCTTACCTGTCCTGTGCCGCGGCTCCGCTCCAGGCCCGGCGCTCCTCAGTCTTCTTCTCCCGGCACTGCACTGTCACCTGACTGCGTGCACCATCAGGTCAGAGTGTAAGCACTACGTCCTGATGCTGTACGTGGTCGGGACAGTGCAGCGCGGCCCCGGAGAAGAAGAGGCAGATAATAAATTTTATCTGCCGGGTGTCATTTTAGGAAAATCGAGTTCACGATTTTCCTAAAAAATAAAATCGTGAGACTTTCAATTAGCGAATTAATCAAATTCATTTGATTAATCGCCCGGCCCTACTCAAGGGATACTGCATCTTCCTGGGAAGTGAGGTGCAAGGTTTCAGTTTCACTGGAGCTTTACTCAAAAGCAATTTTGGGGGCTCACTACATGTTCATCCATCTAACTGTTATAGGAGATGTAATCAGTTTGTTACTTGTGGCGGTGACATAACGCCTTTCTTGGGATGGAGATACACCTCATCTGCAGCCATGAAACGGAAATATAATAGTTAATTAGTATGTTAATTGAATTGGTGACATAAAGCAATTTTGGGGTTCACTATATCACATTTTCAACCTTCTAACTGTGATATGGGATTTTATCAATCAGTTAATTGTTTCAGTGACATAAAGCAATTTTGGGGGTTTACTATACAGAATTTTCATCCGTCTTACTGAGATAGGAGATTTAATCAGTATGTTAATTGTGGTGGTGATATAACACCTTTTTTTAGTGGGATTTACACCTCATCTGCATCTATGACACAGAAACATAATAGGTAATCACTCTGTTAATTGTGGCGGTGACTTACAGCAATTTTGGGGGTTCAGAACACAGCAATTTCATCTGACTAAATGTTATAGGAGATTTAATCAGTTTGTTAATTGTGGTGGTGACATAAAGCAATTTTTGGGCTTTAGAAGATCACATTTTCATCCCTCTGAATGTTATAGGAGATTTAATAAGTCTGTTAATTGTGTCTGTGACATAGCACCTTTTTTTGGGAGGAAGATACAACTCATCTGCATCTGTGACATGAAAATACAATAGTTAATCAGTCTGTTAATTTTGTCGGTGACAGAAAGCCATTTGGGGTTCAGAACACCACATTTTCATTTGTGTAACTGCTATATGAGATTCAATCAGTCTGTTAATTGTTGCAGTGACATAATGCCTTTTTTGGGAGGGAGATAAACCTCATCTGTATCTGCCACCCTGCTGGATTCCCGCTACAAGGACAATGTGCCATCCTTACTTCAGTCACTGAAGCGTAATCAGAAGATGCAAGAGTACAAGGGCACGCTGGTAGATGCGCTACTGATCGCATTCCCATCTGACAGCGGGGGCGCAGTTGAAGCACAAGATGGAGCAGGAATTTGCGAACCCAGCTGGGGCATCTCCCCAACCTCAGAATGGAAGGTTAGCATGGCCAAAATGTGGAAAAGCTTTGTCGGCACACCATAACATCCAGCACCACCATCTGATTTGGACTGTCTTAGTAGGAGGCACACGTCTGCATGTACTGACTGATGGGTCTGCCCCATTTAGCTTCTGGATCTCCAAATTGGTCACATGGCCTGAGCTTGCCCTTTAAGAATTGGAGGTGCTGGCCTGCCCTGCGGCTAATGTATTTAGCATGGCAGGGGGTGATTACCGACAGGCGCATCCGCCTGTCCACAGCCAACGTGGACAAGCTTGCATTCATTAAAGTCAACCAGGAATTGACCTCACGGGACTTGTTCGCACCTTGGGCAGATTAGAGAGGTATACCGCTGCACCCAGCCATTGTTATACTCCAGCACACTTTGTGCATTTGGTTTGCCTATCCCCCCCCCCAAAAAAAAGTAAGAGAAATAAAAAAAAAACTAAATTAGAAAAAAAAATGTTGGGTACCTCCTCTGCCTGCAATGCCACTTCCTCCTCCTCTTCCATTCAGACCTCCACCTCCTGGCTCAAGATTATTATACAAAGGCATTTCTTTTTTTTTTCTTTTGCCATTTTAACAGAAATATACTGTAGGTGTTTTTTGGGAGGGAGAAAGGAATAAGCTGCCTGCCATCCTGCCTCTGCAGTGGCTGGGTTTGGGGTGGGCAACACTATGCTGAGTCCCCTGGACACTGACGAAGTGTTGCTGCTCTCCAGAAGGGATTATAAGGTATGGTGCACCGAAAATGGGAAAATGGGAAATAAGTCCAGAGAGTCTGCAGTCAACCAGTGTGCTTCTTTACTGGAGGAATTCAGCTCTCTAGGACATACCGTTCCTGAGATATTCCCAAAATATGACCTGCATTAGCCAATATTAATTATAAGAAGATAGTGGCTCTCCCCACTTGGGAGAACGGATGCGAGTTGCTCCTACCTACGATCTACCCAATGATCGTAATAGATTAATTGTAAATCTGAGTAACAAATGGTGGGCACACTCTAATTTGGGAACTTTATGTAAATTATAAGGCTTAGAAATATACTCTTATGGATAATAATAAAAAATATTTATTAAATAAAATATATCCTGGTAAAAATGAGAATAGAGTAAAATAAAAATAAGGATAAACAAATAAAACCACAATATATCTGAAGTCCAAGTGTCTTTGGATGTCCTGTATGGGGAAGAATATAGTCTATTCCAAGGAGATTAGTGTCTGATGTTAGTTCAGCAATGCATAAAATAATTGGTGATCTCTGTTAATATTTCACAAAAACAATATATCACAGGAAATATATCAAAATGTCAAAAAGATAGTTGGTGGCCTATGATGGTGTTTTGCCAGCTATGATTTAAATGTCTATATAGCCTTGGGATAGCAGTCCCCTTGTAATATTGCTTTAAAAAGCCATATATTTCAGTCCATACATTTAATTGTACAATCAGGGTGTTGTTTTTACGTTACTCTTTCCTGGCAGTGTCCTGTTCTCCTGTAGATTCCAGCAGCACGATGTGTGGAAATGTGTGCGGTGCGGCTCTGTTGCGAATAGGAGCTGTGGAGAGAACCAGGAACGTTTCGTCGTTAGTACGCTAATTCTGCGTCGTTTGCGTACGCTGTTGCATACAACTTGCGTATGGCTTGCGTACGCTTTGTTGTTAGTTCGGCATATATTGCGTACGTTGATACAATTGTGCGGGATATCCACAATGATAACACTGTTGAGAGTATTTGTAGTTCTCTCCGGCCAAACGCGTTTCGGGGTTGAAAGCTTCCCCTTCCTCAGTGGCTTGGAGATCCTACCAAATGCCTCCTATTTTTATAATCCTTGCTAGTCAATTAATTATGGGAGGTACATTTCAATTAGGGAAAGATTTTAATTAGTTTTGGTCACATAAAACAGGGAATGGATTTTCTTCCTGTGTACATTTCCATTGGCACATATATCTGTATTAAACACAGTGGGGAGAATTCACTCCGTCCTCATATACATTCATTCATATTCAATAGTCTACTATCCATATGTCAAAGAACATATATATATATATATATTTATTATAATAAAAGTATTTGTCATATTTATTATGATGGAAATGTTGTGGATTGTTGAATACTATGTGGATTGTTTATTAAATTATGGTGGACTATCTTAAAATCTTATATTAAAAAACTCCATTGATATATATGTATCGGGAGAAAATATACCTGTGATACTGATTCGTTAAAATGTAATATAGTTGGTATACATATGCAGCGAGCGGAACCGTGGTTGCGACGGGGGTGACCCTTTCCCCCTCCAGGGCCCTCTAAAGGGATCTTCCTTCTGTCCCAGTGGTAGGAGTGCCAAGGGAATCTGGGCCACTTAAGTCTTTGTTGGGATTGTCACGGTGTTCCTACCTTGTGAGACGAACAGGCCCCAGGCGGTGGCTCCGGCTACAATAAATTTCTAGTAGTAGTAATAGAGGGTTGTCGGATGGGAATGATGCACAGACTTTGGTGGAAGATCCAACTCTATTGTATTTACTTAACTTTGAATGCAGATAACTCAATTCAGTCGTCAGCTTGGTGTCCAGCAAGTGCAGCTTTTTACATATACTTGGCAGATGCTTGGAAATACAGGTTTCAGGCTTCCTGTTCTAAGTTGAGGTTACTTCTTAAGTCTGGCTTCCCTTTAGAGTATTTGTTGTGCCTTATTGCAGGCTATATTACTCAATCTTTAGGGTGCAGAAGGGCTGGGGGTGCTCTGCTGTCCTACAAACGTCCTTCCTCAAAACCTAGGGTAGAGGACCACTCCCTGACTAAACTGTCTTAACTGTCATTTCCCTCCTCACTGCAGGAAGTTGGAAGAACTTAACTTCTCTCCAGCAGAGGGGGTCAGAATGGACTAAGGACCGTACCATTCTGGTAAAACTACATCTGAATCTGCCATAGTATTTACTGACACCTGCTGGTACACCAGGTACATTACATGAGAAACAGTTGCATAACATTGAATTTAATACATATTAATGCTGGTGATGACATCAATGCACAGAATTACATTTCTAGAGTAGCACACAGATAGAAGCTGGTTACGCAGAGTTGTAAAACTACTCTGGGGTGTTACACATAGTATATTTAATATAATCCAATGTCTAGTGTCAAAATAAAAGATGATATAGTATATATGATTAAGAGTATAGTTGGAGTCTAATAATTTATAATACATCAGAATCCTCTTATTTTGTTTTTCTTTGTCCTCTTATTACATTTTCTATTCTTTCCAATGTTTTCTTTGTCTTCTTATTTCATTTTCTATTATTTCCAATAACTAATATCTATTTTTGAAGGGCTTTTGGTAGTTTCCCTCTATTTACATTTGTTTTGGTAGTTTTTTCACTTTGCTTTTTCTATTATTGTTAATATTCAAATAGATTTCTTTTTTGTACCACTTCTGTATTTTTTATCTTATGTATTTACTTCTTTTTATTCAATTTTGTTCTTTTTGTTGGTGTTGGCTGAAGGTGTGAATAGGGGATGGGAGCCTTCCAGGGAGGGGAGATCGGGGTGCTGGAAAAACAGCCGGACTCCGATGTTCCGTCCCTGAAAGGCAACCACCCCACTTCAGATATATTGTGGTTTTATTTGTTTAACCTTATTTTTATTTTACTCTATTCTCATTTTTCCCAGGATATATTTTATTTAATAAATAATTTTTATTATTATCCATAAGAGTATATTTCTAAGCCTTATCATTTACATAAAGTTCCCAAATTAGAGTGTGCCCACCATTTGTTACTCAGATTTACAATTAGCCAATATTAGCCTAGGAGCCTTTCTCTTCAAATCCCAACTGCCATACTCTCCACAGACACACACAGGTTTACTCCAGGTTTCCATAATAACCCAGCCAATTCGCTTCACTTCTTTAAAGGCACAGCGCATTGTGGATGACACTGTTAAAGAGGTATTCCGGTTACCATAAATATAACTTTTGTTTTAGACTAATTTTAGACTAAGACCGTTCAGTAGTAATAAAAGATGTTTTCTTTCACTGCTACCCATTGTGTGTCCTCATAAATTACCATGGCATCGACCTGTAATTCAGGCCACCCTCAAAAGAAGGACTTAAATCCCCTGCCTCAGGTCTCACTAAGCCACGCCCCCGACCCGGTCAGGTTACACCCCCCACACTCCGCAGCCAATGGGGATTGAAATAATGAAGGTAAAAATCAACTTCTGTCAGCTGCAGGGGTGGGAGGGAGGTTGACTTTCTCTCTGCAATGACACACACAAACATTAAATGAAATAGATGAAATATACCCAGGTGAAGCTGGGCCCTCCTGTTAGTATATATATTTTCTAATTGACAATTAACACTTGTGTGTGTCATATCGGCAGTAGAGATGAGCGAGTAGTGTTCGATCGAGCTGGTATTCGATCGAATACTACGCTATTTGGCGTACTCGATTTCGTTCGAGTATAACGGCGATGGCGCACTTAGAATTCGTTTCCCCTCCCACCTTCCCTGGCGCTCTTTTTCCACCAATCAACATGCAGGGGGGGTATGACAGGCACGCTGAGCGCGCTGGAAGCGCGAAAACGGCGTCTACATGGATTGGCTGGAAAAACCATGTGACCTCGAATATTAAAAACTCAGCTCTTCCTGCTCGTTCGCATATGCTGCGTGAACTTAGTCAGGGACAGAGGCTGGAGAAGGGACAGATAGGTTTTAGCTGTTGGACAGGCAGGAGCGTGATTAAAAGCCCTTATCAGGGCTACTATAGTGCAGTACAGTGATAGCTTTACTACAATATTCAGTCTGCAGAGAACGGTTGCTGTATTCAGGGATAGCTGCTGGAGTAGGGACAGAGAGAGGCATTAGTGGTGTATTAGGTGCTCTGCTACATACCAAACTATATTTGGCACTACTGCTGTGTACCTTGAACTATAAAATATATAGGCCTTATAATTGGCAACTGTACTGTGCGTTCTCTTGCAAACTAATTTAAATACCTGGTGTAAATACCCACCGTCTGAAAAGTTAGTACACGGCTGTGTACCTTGAACTATAAAATATATAGGCCTTATAATTGGCAACTGTACTGTGCGTTCTCTTGCAAAATTATTTAAATACCTGGTGTTAATCCCCACCGTCTGAAAAGTTAGTACACGGCTGTGTACCTTGAACTATAAAATATATAGGCCTTATAATTGGCAACTGTACTGTGCGTTCTCTTGCAAAATTATTTAAATACCTGGTGTTAATACCCACCGTCTGAAAAGTTAGTACACGGCTGTGTACCTTGAACTATAAAATATATAGGCCTTATAATTGGCAACTGTACTGTGCGTTCTCTTGCAAAATTATTTAAATACCTGGTGTTAATACCCACCGTCTGAAAAGTTAGTACACGGCTGTGTACCTTGAACTATAAAATATATATAGGCCTTATAATTGGCAACTGTACTGTGCGTTCTCTTGCAAAATTATTTAAATACCTGGTGTTAATACCCACCGTCTGAAAAGTTAGTACACGGCTGTGTACCTTGAACTATAAAAATATATAGGCCTTATAATTGGCAACTGTACTGTGCGTTCTCTTGCAAAATTATTTAAATACCTGGTGTTAATACCCACCGTCTGAAAAGTTAGTACACGGCTGTGTACCTTGAACTATAAAATATATAGGCCTTATAATTGGCAACTGTACTGTGCGTTCTCTTGCAAAATTATTTAAATACCTGGTGTTAATACCCACCGTCTGAAAAGTTAGTACACGGCTGTGTACCTTGAACTATAAAATATATAGGCCTTATAATTGGCAACTGTACTGTGCGTTCTCTTGCAAAATTATTTAAATACCTGGTGTTAATACCCACCGTCTGAAAAGTTAGTACACGGCTGTGTACCTTGAACTATAAAATATATAGGCCTTATAATTGGCAACTGTACTGTGCGTTCTCTTGCAAAATTATTTAAATACCTGGTGTTAATACCCACCGTCTGAAAAGTTAGTACACGGCTGTGTACCTTGAACTATAAAATATATAGGCCTTATAATTGGCAACTGTACTGTGCGTTCTCTTGCAAAATTATTTAAATACCTGGTGTTAATACCCCACCGTCTGAAAAGTTAGTACACGGCTGTGTACCTTGAACTATAAAATATATAGGCCTTATAATTGGCAACTGTACTGTGCGTTCTCTTGCAAAATTATTTAAATACCTGGTGTTAATACCCACCGTCTGAAAAGTTAGTACACGGCTGTGTACCTTGAACTATAAAATATATAGGCCTTATAATTGGCAACTGTACTGTGCGTTCTCTTGCAAAATTATTTAAATACCTGGTGTTAATACCCACCGTCTGAAAAGTTAGTACACGGCTGTGTACCTTGAACTATAAAATATATAGGCCTTATAATTGGCAACTGTACTGTGCGTTCTCTTGCAAAATTATTTAAATACCTGGTGTTAATACCCACCGTCTGAAAAGTTAGTACACGGCTGTGTACCTTGAACTATAAAATATATAGGCCTTATAATTGGCAACTGTACTGTGCGTTCTCATCTTGCAAAATTATTTAAATACCTGGTGTTAATCCCCACCGTCTGAAAAGTTAGTACACGGCTGTGTACCTTGAACTATAAAATATATAGGCCTTATAATTGGCAAACTGTACTGTGCGTTCTCTTGCAAAATTATTTAAATACCTGGTGTTAATCCCCACCGTCTGAAAAGTTAGTACACGGCTGTGTACCTTGAACTATAAAATATAATAGGCCTTATAATTGGCAACTGTACTGTGTGTTCTCTTGCAAAATTATTTAAATACCTGGTGTTAATACCCACCGTCTGAAAAGTTAGTACACGGCTGTGTACCTTGAACTATAAAATATATAGGCCTTATAATTGGCAACTGTACTGTGCGTTCTCTTGCAAAATTATTTAAATACCTGGTGTTAATCCCCACCGTCTGAAAAGTTAGTACACGGCTGTGTACCTTGAACTATAAAATATATAGGCCTTATAATTGGCAACTGTACTGTGCGTTCTCTTGCAAAATTATTTAAATACCTGGTGTTAATACCCACCGTCTGAAAAGTTAGTACACGGCTGTGTACCTTGAACTATAAAATATATAGGCCTTATAATTGGCAACTGTACTGTGCGTTCTCTTGCAAAATTATTTAAATACCTGGTGTTAATACCCACCGTCTGAAAAGTTAGTACACGGCTGTGTACCTTGAACTATAAAATATATATAGGCCTTATAATTGGCAACTGTACTGTGCGTTCTCTTGCAAAATTATTTAAATACCTGGTGTTAATACCCACCGTCTGAAAAGTTAGTACACGGCTGTGTACCTTGAACTATAAAATATATAGGCCTTATAATTGGCAACTGTACTGTGCGTTCTCTTGCAAAATTATTTAAATACCTGGTGTTAATCCCCACCGTCTGAAAAGTTAGTACACGGCTGTGTACCTTGAACTATAAAATATATAGGCCTTATAATTGGCAACTGTACTGTGCGTTCTCTTGCAAAATTATTTAAATACCTGGTGTTAATACCCCACCGTCTGAAAAGTTAGTACACGGCTGTGTACCTTGAACTATAAAATATATAGGCCTTATAATTGGCAACTGTACTGTGCGTTCTCTTGCAAAATTATTTAAATACCTGGTGTTAATCCCACCGTCTGAAAAGTTAGTACACGGCTGTGTACCTTGAACTATAAAATATATAGGCCTTATAATTGGCAACTGTACTGTGCGTTCTCTTGCAAAATTATTTAAATACCTGGTGTTAATCCCCACCGTCTGAAAAGTTAGTACACGGCTGTGTACCTTGAACTATAAAATATATAGGCCTTATAATTGGCAACTGTACTGTGCGTTCTCTTGCAAAATTATTTAAATACCTGGTGTTAATACCCCACCGTCTGAAAAGTTAGTACACGGCTGTGTACCTTGAACTATAAAATATATAGGCCTTATAATTGGCAACTGTACTGTCGTTCTCTTGCAAAATTATTTAA
This sequence comes from Rhinella marina, assembly GCA_900303285.1. NCBI lineage: Eukaryota > Metazoa > Chordata > Amphibia > Anura > Bufonidae > Rhinella > Rhinella marina. Next base: position 21,316 of record ONZH01025244.1, read on the forward strand.
ATACCTGGTGTTAATCCCACCGTCTGAAAAGTTAGTACACGGCTGTGTACCTTGAACTATAAAATATATAGGCCTATAATTGGCAACTTACTGTGCGTTTCTTGCAAAATATTTAAATACCTGGTGTTAATCCCCACCGTCTGAAAAGTTAGTACACGCTGTGTACCTTGAACTATAAAATATATAGGCCTTATAATTGGCAACTGTACTGTGCGTTCTTTGCAAAATTATTTAAATACCTGGTGTAATACCCACCGTCTGAAAAGTTAGTACACGTGTGTAAACATAAAATATATAGGCCTTAATGGCAACTGTACTGGCGTTCTCTTGCAAATTATTTAAATACCTGGTGTAATCCCACGTCTGAAAGTTAAGTACACGGCTGTGTACCTTGAAATATACAATATAAGGCCTTTAATGGCAACTATAACTGTGCGTTCTCTTGCAAAATTATAAATACCTGGGTAACCCACCGTCTGAAAGTTAGTACACGGCTGTGTACCTTGAACTATAAAATATATAGGCCTTATAATTGGCAAACTGTACTGTGCGTTGTCTTGCAAATTATTTAAATACCTGGTGTTAATCCCCACCGTCTGAAAAGTTAGTACACGGCTGTGTACCTTGAACTATAAAATATATAGGCCTTATAATTGGCAACTGTACTGTGCGTTCTCTTGCAAAATTATTTAAATACCTGGTGTTAATACCCACCGTCTGAAAAGTTAGTACACGGCTGTGTACCTTGAACTATAAAATATATATAGGCCTTATAATTGGCAACTGTACTGTGCGTTCTCTTGCAAAATATTTAAATACCTGGTGTTAATCCCCACCGTCTGAAAAGTTAGTACACGGCTGTGTACCTTGAAATATACAATATATAGGCCTTATAATTGGGCAACTGTACTGTGCGTTCTCTTGCAAAATTATTTAAATACCTGGTGTTAATCCCCCACCGTCTGAAAAGTTAGTACACGGCTGTGTACCTTGAACTATAAAATATATAGGCCTTTAATTGGCAACTGTACTGTGCGTTCTCTTGCAAAATTATTTAAATACCTGGTGTTAATACCCACCGTCTGAAAAGTTAGTACACGGCTGTGTACCTTGAACTATAAAATATATAGGCCTTATAATTGGCAACTGTACTGTGCGTTCTCTTGCAAATTATTTAAATACCTGGTGTTAATACCCACCGTCTGAAAAGTTAGTACACGGCTGTGTACCTTGAACTATAAAATATATAGGCCTTATAATTGGCAACTGTACTGTGCGTTCTCTTGCAAAATTATTTAAATACCTGGTGTTAATACCCACCGTCTGAAAAGTTAGTACACGGCTGTGTACCTTGAACTATAAAATATATATAGGCCTTATAATTGGCAACTGTACTGTGCGTTCTCTTGCAAAATAATTTCACGGCTGTGAAGGCAAAATATTGTAACCAAAAAAAATAAAATGCGGAGGGGGGCTAGCGGAATAGGACGTGGACGAGGACGGGGGCGCGGAAATGCTGTTGGGGGCCTTGTTGAAGCCAGTGGGGATACAATGCGTGCTGGTGAGGGTCAGCCAGGATCCCGCTCATCCAGAATCCCTGCCTTTATGGGACAGTTAAGCAGGGGGCGGGTTACACCGCTGTTGAGGCCTGAGCAGGTTGAACAGGTGGTGCAATGGATAGCCGATAGCGCTTCCACACAGTTGTCCACCAGCCAGTCATCCCACACAGTCTCACTCTGACCCTCCTTCCTCCACACCTGGCCAACAGAGTCATCCCACCATTGACCCCTCCCAGGAGCTCTTTTCGGGTCCTTTTTCAGATGTGCCGGAAGAATCCCAGGAGCTAGCAGAGGAATTTGTTTGTAGTGATGCCCAAACACTTGAGTTTTCGCCATCTCCTGCTGATGTGGACCCTGAGCCAGCATCTGTTATCATGAGCGATGATGATGATGAGACGCAGTTGCCATCAAGGGAGGCTGTTGGAATGTCCAGTGGGCAGCAGGAGGAGCAGAGTGAGGAAGTGGAAGAGGAGGTGGTGGATGACGAAATGACCGACCCCACTTGGCCAGGGGTGATGTCCAGCGAGGAAAGCAGTGGAGAGGTGGTGGTCTGCGCAGCACCGAAAAAGGCAGCAAGAGGCAGAGGGATGTCCAGAGGCAGAGGGATGTCCACAGGCAGAGGGATGTCCACAGGCAGAGGGATGTCCAGAGGCAGAGGACAGTCCAGACAGAGAAGTGAGGCCACAGCCAGCAGGGCCGAAGCTGTTCCCGGCAGCGGGCAGTCGCGCGAAGCTCCCCCATCGAGGCCTCGTACTTCTGTGGTGTGGAGATTTTTTAATGTTTGTGCGGATGACAAACTGAGCGCGGTTTGCACACTCTGCCACTCAAAACTGAGTAGGGGCTCTGAGAAGAGCAATATGACCACCTCAGGCATGCGGCGTCACTTGGAATTCAAGCACTGGGCTGAGTGGGAGAGAGCAAACGCAATACAACCTGCGCCCGGTCCTGCTGCCACTGCCTCTTCCCCTTTGTTGTGTGCTGCCACTGCGGTCCAGACCTCCAGCCAGGACACCTCCACATCTGCCTCTGCCTCGGCTACTTTGGGGCCTTCTCCTTCAGCCTCCCCTTCCCCCGCCTCTTCGCCTGCACCTTCACACTCCTCGTCCCAACAACTGTCCATCTCGCAGGCGTTCGACCGCAGGCGGAAGTACGCCTCGAGTCACCCCCAAGCCCAAGCCTTAAACTGCCACATCTCCAAACTGCTGGCCCTGGAGATGTTGCCGTTTAGGCTTGTGGAGACGCAGGCCTTCCGCGACCTGATGGCGGCTGCCGCACCTCGCTATTCCGTCCCCAGCCGCCACTACTTTTCCCGGAGTGCCGTCCCCGCCCTGCACCAGCACGTGTCGCGTAACATCAGGCGGGCCCTGAGGTACGCAGTCAGCGCAAAGGTCCACTTGACCACCGACTCGTGGACAAGCGCTTGCGGCCAGGGACGATACATCTCTTTGACGGCACACTGGGTGAATGTTGTGGAAGCGGGGACGGGGTCGCAAACAGAGACGGTCTACCTACCACCCCCGCCCAAGATTGCCAGCATGGGTTCTGATACACCCCCCTCCTCTTCCTCCTCCACCTCCTCCTCCTCTGCCTTAACATCGCCCTCAGCCGCTAGCTGGAAGCGTTGCAGCACTGGCGCGGGGAGACGTCAGCAGGCGGTGCTTAAGCTCATCAGCTTGGGCGACAGGAAGCACAGCGCCCCAGAGTGAGGGACGCCATATTGCAGCAGACGGAGATGTGGCTGTCGCCGCTGCAGCTAGGACCAGGCATGGTCGTGTGCGATAACGGCCGTAACCTGGTGGCGGCTCTGGAGCTTGCCGAACTCAATCACGTACCATGCCTGGCCACACGTTTTTAATCTGGTAGTCCAAAAATTTCTAAAGACTTACCCCAACCTGGCAGAGCTACTGGTGAAAGTGCGGCGCTTGTGCGCTCACTTTCGGAAGTCAACTGTAGCTGCTGCTAGCTTAAAAAAACTCCAGCAACGCCTCCATTTGCCTGAACATCGGCTGTTGTGCGACCTGCCGACTCGCTGGAATTCCACCTATTCCATGTTGGCCAGGGTGTGTGAGCAGCAGAGAGCATTGATGGAGTACCAGATTATGAATCCACGCGTGCCTCCAACTCAGCTCCCTCAGTTTGCCAACCACGAGTGGCCATGGATGGCAGACATATGCGATGTTACTGCGTATCTTTGAGGAGTCCACCAAGAAGGTCAGCAGCGAGGACGCTATAGTGAGCGTAACCATCCCGCTCCTATGCGTCCTTAAAGAATCGCTCATCGCAATAAGGGAGAACGCATTGCACGCAGAGGAGACGGGGGTAGGAGGAGACGCAACGGAGCTACACAGTCAGACCACACTTTTGTCTGCTTCACGGTGGCAGTTGCAGGAGGAGGAGGAGGAGGAGGAGGAGGGACGACGTGGAGGTGGCTGTGGAAGAGGAGGAGGATGCTGGCGGCGAGGGTAGCAGTCAGGCTGTGTGCGTCCCATTGGTTCAGCGCGGATGGGGCGGAGAGGAGGCGGAAGAGGAAGAGGAGGAAATGGCAAGTGATCCTTCAGGTGGGGGCAGTGACGTCATGCCTATTCAGAGTCTGGCACACATGGCTGACTTCATGCTGGGCTGCTTTTCCCGGGACACACGTGTTGTCCGGATAGTGGAGAACAAACTGTACTGGGTCTTCGCACTCCTGGACCCCCGGTATAAAGATAACGTCTCCTCTTTTATTCCGGTAGAGGAGAGGACGAATCGATTGCTGGAATACCAGAGGGAACTCGTGCAGAACATGATGGAGATTTTCCCACCCACCATCGCTGGCGCAGAGAGGAGAGGGTCTCCCAGAGTCCACAACATCTATCAGGCCCACAGCCACCAGGGGAACACTCTCCAAGGTGTGGGACACGTTCATGGCACCCCCTCGTGCAACTTCCATCACTGCGGGGCCCGCTATCAGCAGGAGGGACAAGTATCGGCGGATGTTGTGGGAGTACCTGGCAGACCGTAACCCTGTCCTCCCCGATCCCTCGGCGTCCTACACTTACTGGGTCTCCAAGTTGGACACGTGGCTGGAACTGTCCCTGTACGCCTTGGAGGTGCTTGCCTGCCCTGCCGCCAGCGTGCTATCAGAAAGGGTGTTCAGCGCAGCCGGGGGCATTATAACCGATAAGCGCAGCCGCCTGTCAACCGACAGTGCCGACAGGCTGACGCTAATCAAAATGAACAGCAAGTGGATTGACCCGGACTTTGCTTCTCCAACAGTGGAAAGCAGCCAAAAGTGAAGTGCCATCTGTATGAAGTGCCATTTCTCCTCCACCTCC